>CAXKVI010000001.1:139782767-140022121 GCA_964058755.1 Campiglossa producta
GTGAAATATCTCAATCTGGCGTAAGCTAGAGCAGCCCAATAAACAAACCTAATATGCACTCAAAATAAAATCTGTGTAAATATAACGAAAACCTGCGTACATATTACGAAATTATTCGTTGTTTTGAGCCACGAAAGATTTCGTAAATTCTACAAATTTGTATTCGTACATACTACGAAAATGTGGCATGATACAAAATTAGTACGTTTTACGAATATATGCGTACTATTTACGAATGTAAATTAGTACATTTTACGAATATATTTGTACTATTTACTTACGAATTTACTCGGTTCTACACTGTGAGAAAAAATAAATGCAGGTTTAAAATAACTTAATACATATATTTAATTAATATGTTAACGTCAATCAATTGGTGACGCTTAGAATGCATGTTTCCCATGGAGAACGATTCATTGCGATTCAAGGATTTTATCCATTGCGTCCATTGGTAGTCAAACTCGACTCTAATGCCAAGGGAAACATCTGTGTTAGCAAAAAGATTCTCAGCCATTGTTTTTGTTAAGTGCTTAAGGATATATATAACGATATGCAATTCTTCATCTACATAAATGAATCAAAATAGAAATTCAAATGAAAAATTAATGGAAAAGAATGAGTACTACTTACGAACAAAAAAGTCTAGCATATGCCCCAAATTCCAGCTAACCAAAAGATTTGCAATTCAGCCAAATCTTCGTTGCTTCCATAGCGATGGGCTAATCCGTCACACATAAATTTCCCGGCACTGATCGAAATAATTTTGTTTGAATTTGCGTCGCTAACGGTTTGAGTTAAGTTCACGAAGCTATCAGTATCTGAATATGGGACTACTTCCTCGGAAACAACAACTGCGCATGATTCATCTGATTCCATGACTTCAAGTTTTACTGTCTTGCTAAAGCAATTATTTCTTAGTACTAATTACAACTATTAATTTTGAGATTATTTTTTAATTTTTAACAAAATTGTGTTGGGCGAATCATTATTTTCCCACGAGTAGTTTTATGTGCATTTATTTTTGATTCATTTTGTGTACAAGGCGAAAATGCTTGGACATGCTATGGAACGAGTCCATATTAACACTGCAAATAAAGCAATTCATTCCGAGAATGCACACAAAACTAGATTTTAACCAAACTTTTAGCAAAACACACAAACAGCGCACTCTTTTTAGAAATTAATCTTTTTGCAACTTGTTTCTTTGAATAGAATTTCACAATTCCACGCGTATGAAAAAATAGCGGCAATTTAGTATATTTTACGAAAGTTTTGGTACATTGTACGAATAGTAAAAAGGACTTTGTTGAATTAGTACAATGTACGAAAGTATTTTGTACATTATACGAAATGATTCGTACAAGGCTTTTTTTTCATAGTTTACTAAATTACTTCGTAAATAGTACGCACGAATTCGTAACATTCCCTATGAAAGCCATTTCGTATATTTTACGAGAGTTTCGTAAAATCTAGTGTAGCAGCAATTTAGTATATTTTACCAAAATGATTCGTACATTATACAAAATAATTCGTACAAAGATTTGTATCGTAGTTTACTACATTGCTTCGTAAATAGTACGCACGACTTCGTAAATTACACTGCTCTACACACATTCTGTCCTATGAACCAAAACGTACATAAAGTACATAAAAAAAAAATTCTGACGTGTACATGAAAATCGCCGATACATGTGTATTTTTATTTTTTGTCCACTTTCCGAAAAAGTATTTGGTTCATAGGACAGAAAAAAAGTTCGTTTTTGTACCGCAGTGTTATACTAAAAATATTCCTTACGAAAGTCATTTCGTATATTTTAAGAAAGGTTTCGTAAAATCTAGTGTATTTGTCAAATTTTCATTCGTATTATGAACGAAATTTCGTACATTATACGAAAATTAAGACCACGATTTTTTATTTTCAGTGTATAACCAATCCTGCTTCATTTATCTGTAATAAGCGAATGAAAATTTCTCATGCCACTTGAATTGGTTATCTGACAATCAATTTGTACATAAAGCAATAGCCCAGTGGGAAGCGTCGGGGGTAATGGTCGAGCGCTTAATGGTTCAAGTACAGCTATCGGCCTAATTTATTTTTATTTTTTGTCATTGAAAATTGTTTTTATTTTTTCAATATATAAATATTTCTTATCTTCACTTTTTTAAAATTTTTATGTTTGTGATCTCTATTTTCGATAAAAAAAATTGCTGTGAATATTTTTAGTTGACGGAAAGCCATATAAAATAATAATTTTAGGTCATAAATATGCATGATGCATGAAATATGAAATGCGATAACCGCTTATTCAATTTGGGTTTTTTTGTCTAATTTTTGATGATATAAGATCGAAGTTGCAAAATTGTTTCAAACACAGTAGTCTATTTATCGGACTTCGGTAGATTACTTCTATAAATTTTAGTGATTTCTACCGTTTGAGACAAAGTTACTGATAGACTCCCTATTTAAAATAGAACAATCGACAACATATTTAATATGTACTTAAATTTTGAACTAAATCAAGTGGTTAGCGGTCGTCTTAAATTTTACTGAAGGCAACAACTGATTTCTATTCATATGTACATATGTATTAACTTTTGAAAGGGCAGATTTGCAACCCGAGCCCCAAACAAGTCTAGACCAAATTGAATAGAAAAATCAATTTCTTTAAATCAAATAAAAAATCCATATAAAGTTGCTAAGTTATGGTTAAAGAAAAAAGCTAGAAAATCTTTTTTTTGACCTAACCAGAATTTGTAATTTACCCCCTCTAAAAAGATTTAAAAACACGCCATGTATAATAAATTTCTATAAATAGAACTCATATTTCTGCAAAATGAACCTTTCAATCACAGTATAACCAGTATTTGCACTGAGGTGAAAGTTCTCCATGGAGGTGAATTTTTCAGAGTTGAAATCCATGGTAGGATGGAATTTCGCGGACGCATGGTTGCATTTCAGTAACAAAAAAACTTTAGAAATATTTCAAGAAAAAAAATGAATTTAATGTATATATTCCATGAATTAATATAATATCATGAATTTACTGCACTACAAGAAGTATAAAAAATGTATATTAAAGGCCATATTGTAAAATTTCGTACAAATGCATATTGATGATCGGCTCTTTATGAACGATGCTATTAAATAGTAGTTTTGCGCAAAAAAGCACCCCTGTTAGTTGAGGACATTGAGGTGAAATTTGAAATTCTTAGAAATTTTCCAAAACAAAATAAAGAAAATATTTTGCTTGCAGTTTTATATTTATTTATACTATTTATTTAATAGTAATATACGATTATCTGGTAGCTTTAATGTCAAGGTACGGTGTTAATGAACTATGAGTCATCTTATATATAAAAACTAATGTGTTTTTATTTTAGGAGTGTCCAGTCTAAATATTAGCTGGAGAAGTTGAAATACTTATTACTAACCGGGATAAGTATTTCCAGTACCTGGCAAATGAGGACTATTGTTATTGTGAACAAAAACCATGAACTACAAGTTGCGATGGAGCATTGCAAGCTGCACGTAATCGTGGCTGCCGCCGGAGGCCTTTTTATTCCATCTATACAATGTCCCAGGGGGTACCATAACAGTCGCCCATACGGCAGTTGCTACCCAAGGCCTTTTTTGTTGCATCTTGAATGAATGAATTAATCTTATGCACTCTGCGTGGTATTAGTTTCCTTTAGGGGTCAACTTCTAATAAATTAGCTAAAATTATGTGATATAGCTCAAAAGACGGCGTTCGGCCTCAGGATCTCGAATCCGGAAACGCTTTTTTAATATTTTGCTTCTCTGCAGAGATATTTGCAATCAAAGTTTCAAGTTTTCATGTGGTTGTTGTAATTTTATTAGACTGTCCCTAAAAACGTGCAAAAAAAGTCCCGCCGTGGCGGTAGCCACGGTTATGTCACACGTCCGGACTTGGGATGGCGTAGCCCAGGGTTATTTTTTATAAGCGCGGCCGAAGGCCGCCAACTCAGAAAAGTGTTTCGTACATAAATACCATGGATTGCGCCCCATTTTTGGTATTGGACCCGGGTCATTTTTCGGGTTTTTGACCATAACTTTTCACTAAAACAAAAAATTAAAAAAGGCGCTTCCGGATTCGTGATCCTGAGTCCAAAACCCGTCTTTTGAGCTATCTCCCATAATTTTAGCTAATATATTAGCAGTTGACCCCTAAAGGAAACTAATACCCTCTGCGTTTATGCTCCTTTTTGGGGAGGCTAAAATCAAATCTGTTATAAATGAAACAAATTAATATAAATTTTCATCATTTGCACAACTTTTTTTATTTCCATTTGATTTTCACCACGCGTGATAGGGTTGTGTTTAATCACTCAGGGCTGCATTTTGTTGAAGTATTTGTTAGATAGTGATTTTTTCTCTAATACGTTGACCTGCAAACTGGTTTTCCTTTCAGTTTAAAACGGTTAAAACAATTTAGGCATGCTCATAATCGATATAAAGTAGGTACTTAAGGTAACGTCAACCCTTTGATACCCTTTCCAAGGGTCTATCTGACGCTAAATTTAGTACCTACTTTATTTCGTTCAGATTGTTGGACAGAGACAGATAAATATACAAGACTAAATGGGCTTACTCAAGAACATCCTACAAATTATGACGGATAACACATAATAATCAAACAACTAAATTTATAATAGAACTATTTTTTCTACACCTTTTTCACTCGTACTTCAAAAACCGTAAAAATACTTTAGATAAGGTTAAATGCATTTAAGAATAGTGAATGGTAGTCCAGGACCCATACAATTATTTTCAGAATAGTCAATTGTATCTTAAAAACTGTAAAATATGCTTTAGAATAATCAACTGTACTCCAAAAACTATAAATTGTACTTCATAAACTGTAATTTGTACTCGAGACCGTAAATTAGACTTCAGAAGCTTAAAAATGTACTCCAAAATAATCAGTTCTACTTCAGAAACAACAAGTTCCAATCCAGAAGATGTTTCTGAAGTACATTTGATTTTTCTGGAATACGTTTTACAGTTTCTCGAATACAATGGGCTTCTTCGTAGCAAATTTTGCGAATATTAACAACCATTTACGTTTTTTAAAGTACATTTTACACTCTAACCCACAATAAAATATACAGGCAGATTCTAAATAATTTCTTACTTTGCGGATTTTCTCCCTCTCATATAATTTGTGAGCGAAAATGTATGAAAAAGGTTCACTAGTGAAATTTATTTAGATTGACACGATAAGCTTTTTGTCGAAAAATTCTCAAATTTCGAAATTACCCAAGTTACCCTGGACTACATCTGGACTACGGAGCGAGAGCTTGTAAGTTGAAGGTGGCATAGATATTTATGTTTTGTTATGTTTATTTATTTTTTTATTTTATTTTATTTATTGTTTTTTTTTTTTTAATTCTAAATTCAAAATATCGACACTGATACCAGAGAAGGTAGAAAATCAGTTTTTCACAAATATGTAGTGACCCATTGCATATACGTACATACCTACCTACCTTCTGGGATTTTGGTGTGATTGCCGTCGGCAAAATGCTTTATGTCGTTTGGGCAAATGTTTGTAAATAGTTTTATGAAAATATGGGATAAATAAATTAGTTAAAAAATACCATTGATTATTTCTCAAATTTTTACAATAAATTTTGTAAATAATTTTATGAAATAATATTTTAGTTATTGTTATTGGTCATTATATTTACGAACTTAGAAAAGTTTCTGAACTTTTACCAGTCGAATAATTTTTATCAAATTATTCTTTTGAGTTTTGGCGAAAACAATTTGAAAAATGCTACAAACAATACGATTGCAATCATATGGGATAAATAAATTTATAACAAAAACTAAATTGATTTTTTCTAAAATTTTCACAAATCTGACATGAAATTGTAAGACGAAACTTTCAAGATTTGAGAAAAGGTTTCGATCAAGCAAGAAAGCAATTTCTTGTTAAATTATCTCAATAAAGAAAAGGTATGTTATGGACATTTAAAAGCAGACAGGCATAAATTTTACTATTTATTACAAAAATTGTAATTTTTTTTTAATGAATCGCTTTTGTACAGGTAAGCAAAATATTTTTTATTAAATGAGTCTGCATCAATTGCAATCATCGTAGGTGGTATTGTTTGTAGCATTTTGCAACTTGTTTTCGCCAAAACTCAACAAATACCTAATTTGATAAAATTATTCGACTGGTCAAAAGTCCACTAAATTTTCAGTTTATGAAATAATGTAAACTCAGCATTCCTAACATTGAATTATGTTAAGTTAGCATTACTTTTAATAAATTCTGTTAAAAATTCTGCTAAATTTTCTTGTGTGGTGAAAAATCCCTACTAGCGTTTTGTTAGGATTTGACGTTTTACACGCATAATCGCACTTGCAACTTCTCTATTTTCTATGTTCTCTGGATTCAGTTAAACAACGCTTATGTTGAAGTGGAGTTTTTTTTATTAAGTTACTAGTATATACCCGCGGTCTTGCCCGCCTCTGCGAAGTACCCTTTCAACATTTTAGATAAGAATTCGGTCGTCGAAGTTCACCAAGTAAGGTAGATTGATCAAATAAAAAACTGTTGGAAGATCAATAATTTGTCTCTATGTTCCTAGAGTTTTGAAAAAATAGTATGTATTGAAAAACGGGTTTCAAAAGTTTTAATTAAATATACATACAAATCCTTGAAATCGATTGAAAGTGAGTTTTTTAAAGTTAAATATTGCTTTGGCTTTAAGTCTTGATATTAATGTCTCAGAAAGCATTTATCGAATAGTTCATCTAAACTTCAAACTTTGATATTTATATAATATTATATTGAATACTGAAGCATTTGCCAAGGGTATTTAAAAATTTCAAAATTCCCAATGGGGAAAGGTAGATTGATTAAATAATTTCAGGTTTTTGGGCAATCACATTTTGATCGATAACTTTTTGTTTAATACCCATATTGTGAGCAATTTTCAGGCTTTTGAGCCACCTCTTTTTCACCGATAACTCAGTTATCGATAAATTTATCAAAATATATCAAATTCCAGATGAAACCTGGGGTCATTACCTTTCTTTTGATACCCATAAGGTGAGAAAATTTTAAGGTTTTTGGGTAATCGCATTTTCACCGATAACTTAGATATCGATAAATTTATCGAAATATATCGAAGTCCAAATGAAACCTGGAGCCATCCTCTTTCGTTGGATACCCATATTGTAGGGCAATTTTAAAGTTTTTGGGCAATCACATTTTCACCGATAACTTAGTTATCGGTAAATTTATCGAAATATATCGAAGTTCAAATGAAACCTGGAGCCTTCCCCTTTCGTTTAATACCCATATTGTAGGGCAATTTTAAGGTTTTTGGGCAATCACATTTTCAGCGGTAACTCAGTTATCGATAAATTTATCGAAATATATCGAAGTCCAAATGAAACCTGCGGCCATCCCCTTTCAATGGATACTCATATTGTAGGGCAATTTTAAGCTTTCTGGGCAATCACATTTTCACCGATAACTCAGTTATCGATAAATTTATCGAAATATATCGAAGTCCAAATGAAACCTGGGGCCATGCCCTTTCGTTTGATACCCATATTGTAGGGAAATTTTAAGGTTTTTGGGCAATAACATTTTCACCGATAACTCAGTTATCGATAAATTTATCGAAATATATCGAAGTCCAAATGAAACCTGGGGTCATGCCCTTTCATTTGATACCCAAATTGTAGGGCAAATTTAAGGTTTTTGGGCAATCACATTTTCACCGGTAACTCAGTTATCGATAAATTTATCGAAATATATCGAAGTCCAAATGAAACCTGCGACCATCCCCTTTCAATGGATACTCATATTGTAGGGCAATTTTAAGCTTTCTGGGCAATCACATTTTCACCCATAACTCAGTTATCGATAAATTTATGGAAATATATCGAAGTCCAAATGAAACCTGGGGTCATGCCCTTTCGTTTGATACCCATATTGTAGAAAAATTTTAAGGTTTTTGGGCAATAACATTTTCACCGATAACTCAGTTATCGATAAATTTATCGAAATATATCGAAGTCCAAATGAAACCTGGGGTCATGCCCTTTCATTTGATACCCAAATTGTAGGGCAATTTTAAGGTTTTTGGGCAATCACATTTTCTTGGATAACTCAGTTATCGATAAATTTATCGAAATATATCGAAGCCCAAATGAGACCTAAGACCTTCCACTTTCGTTTTATACCCATATTGTACGAAGTTTCTACACCTGTATGCGAAATATCATAAGTTTAGGTCAAGTGAACTCAGAATTATATGGGAAAAACAAAAAATCGAAAAGTAACGGTCCCTAGCATGAAACTTGGAGCCATCCCTTTTCGTTGGATACAAATATTGTAGGGCAATTTTAAGGTTTTTGGGCAATCACATTTTTATTGATAACTCAGTAATCGGTAAATATATCGAAGTTCAAATGAAACCTGGACCATCCCCTTTCGTTTAATACCCATATTGTAGGGCAATTTTAAGGTTTTTGGGCAATCACATTTTCACCGGTAACTCAGTTATCGATAAATTTATCGAAATATATCGAAGTCCAAATGAAACCTGGGGCCATGCCCTTTCATTTGATACCCATATTGTAGGGCAAATTTAAGGTTTTTGGGCAATCACATTTTCACCGATAACTCACTTATCGATAAATTTATCGAAGTCCAAATAAAATCTGGGGCCATGCCCTTTCGTTTGATACCCATATTGTAGGGCAATTTTAAGGTTTTTGGGCAAGCACATTTTCACCGATAAATTTATCGAAATATATCGAAGTCCAAATGAAACCTGGGGCCATGCCCTTTCATTTGATACCCATATTGTAGGGAAATTTTAAGGTTTTTGTGCAATCACATTTTCACCGATAACTCAGTTATCGATAAATGTATCGAAATATATCGAAGTCCAAATGAAACCTGCGGTCATGCCCTTTCGTTTGATACCCATATTGTAGGGTATTTTAAGGTTTTTGGGCAATCACATTTTCTTCGATAACTCAGTTATCGATCAATTTATCGAAATATATCGAAGCTCAAATGAGACCTAAGACCTTCCAGTTTCGTTTGATACCCATATTGTACGAAGTTTCTACACCTGTATGCGAAATATCATAAGTTAAGGTCAAATGTACTCAGAATTATATGGGAAAAACAAAAAATCGAAAATTAACGGTCCCTAGCATGGCCGGACCCCCCAAAATTAATAGCCTATACCTCCTTCCAGACTATTAGCTGTCTGCCTGCCAAATTTCAACAAAATCCGTCTTGCCATTCTCACGTTATTGAGGAACAGAAGTAAACGTCTGGACATCCAAACATCGCGACATTCACATTTATAATATTAGTAAGATTATATTGAACTAGTATATCCCGTGGTCGTAATTCGACCAATTTAAAATAGTTGAACTTATTCAAACATCTGATCAACTTTTTGTCATTAGCTGCCTTTAGGCCCGTGGCCGAACCTCGACCAACTTAAATGTATACATTAAAAACTCATCTATAGGCAAAATGAGGCCATCAAAGAATTTAAAAAATAGTGGCTGTTATTATATAATAAAAATATTAAATTACAGCAGCCCTTTCCAAAATTATTTATGGCAAATGCCATGCAAATATTCGGATTTCGAGATTTTAATTTGCACTTGAATAATCGGATGATGAGATTGTGCTTAACAAATAGCCACTAATTTATGCGATCGTTTTGTCTCAAACGGTAGAAATCACTAAAATTTATAGAAGTAATCTACCGAAGTCCGATAAATAGACTACTGTGTTTGAAAAAATTTCACAACTTCGATCTTATATCATAAAAAATTAGACAAAAAACCCGAATTGAATAAGCGGTTATCGCATTTCTATAATGGGTGGTATGTATGCATATGCTTTCCGTCAACTAAAAATATTCAGCAATTTTTTTCTCGAAAATAGATATCACAAACATAAAAATTTTAAAAAAGTCAAGATAAGAAATTTTTATAAATTGAAAAAATAAAAACAATTTTCAACGAAAAAAAAAAAAAAAAATTGGCCGATAGCTCGCTCTACTTGAACCATTAACCGCTCGACCACTACCCCCGACCCTTCCCACTGGGCTATCGCTTTATGTACAAATTGATTGTCAGATAACCAATTCAAGTGGCATGAGAAATTTTCATTCGCTTATTACAGATAAATGAAGCAGGATTGGTTATATATTAGATAATTGTGCACTGCCTTAGAGGTATGCCAACAAATCCATATGTATTTCATAAATATTTATGCATATTTAGTATGCGTTTAAGCTTGGCAAATATTTATATGTAAAATTTGTTAGCCTATTAATATAATAGATACTGAAGCATTTGCCAAGGGTATTTAAAAATTTCAAAATTCCCAATGGGGAAAGGTAGATTGATTAAATAATTTCATGTTTTTGGGCAATCACATTTTGTTGATCGATAAATTTATCGAAATATATCGATGACCAAATGAAACCTGGAGCCATCCTCTTTCGTTGGATACCCATATTGTAGGGCAATTTTAAGGTTTTTGGGCAATCACATTTTTATTGATAACTCAGTAATCGGTAAATTTATCGAAATATATCGAAGTTCAAATGAAACCTGGAGCCATCCCCTTTCGTTTAATGCCCATATTGTAGGGCAATTTTAAGGGTTTTGGGCAATAACATTTTCACCGGTAACTCAGTTATCGATGAATTTATCGAAATATATCGAAGTCCAATTGAAGTCTGCGGCCATCCCCTTTCGTTGGATACCCACATTGTAGGGCAATTTTAAGGTTTTCGGGCAATCACATTTTCACCGATAACTTAGTTATCGATCAATTTATCGAAATATATCGAAGTCCAAATGAAACCTGAAGCCATCCCTTTTCGTTGGATACAAATATTGTAGGGCAATTTTAAGGTTTTTGGGCAATCACATTTTTATACCCAGTGTACTAGTACTTGAGTAAAAATTAAGATATTTGCATGAAATTTTATATACAGGTTACTTTTTGGCCCAGGTAGGTTGCTATTGAAAATGGGCGAAATCGGATGATAACCACGCCCCCTTTTTCGAGATCGAAAATTTCGAAAATCATACAAATTAACATAACTTGAGGAATTTGCATGAAATTTGGTATACAGATTGCTCGGATTATAACCACGTCCCTTTTGTCGGTATCGAAAATTTCGAAAATCACATAAACTGACATATATCGGTAGCGGAAATTGATAAAATGATATAAGGTTTGTTTACTGACAAAAAAAATTTAAAAGCAGGTTAGAGCAGAGCAGAGCAGGGCAGCTGTCAAAATAGAAATAGAGCAACTTAGAGCAACTCAGACCAGAAATGCCATGAAACACTTGAATCTCGATAGTTTCTTTTTATTTGCTTTTTTTGTTTAAATCTTCAAAATTAAGCAAATTCACGTATACAAAAACATTGATTTTCTTGCAAGCTAATTTTTTTGAAGTTTTCAAAAATTTATTTTTTGCTGACTGACAATTGCTTCTCTGCTCTAACTTACTCCATAAAAAAAGTTAGAGCAGAAATTTGTGATCTGGATTACTCTAGTTTTGTTTTGAGCGTACTCATGAAACAAAAGATAGAGCAACCTAGAGCAATAAAAGTGTTCGTTAAACACAATTTTGTGAAATATCTCGATCGGTAAATATATCGAAGTTCAAATGAAACCTGGACCATCCCCTTTCGTTTAATACCCATATTGTAGGGCAATTTTAAGGTTTTTGGGCAATCACATTTTCACCGGTAACTCAGTTATCGATAAATTTATCGAAATATATCGAAGTCCAAATGAAACCTGCAGCCATCCCCTTTCAATGGATACTCATATTGTAGGGCAATTTTAAGCTTTCTGGGCAATCACATTTTCACCGATAACTCAGTTATCGATAAATTTATCGAAATATATCGAAGTCCAAATGAAACCTGGGGCCATGCCCTTTCATTTGATACCCATATTGTAAGGCAAATTTAAGGTTTTTGGGCAATCACATTTTCACCGATAACTCAGTTATCGATAAATTTATCAAAATATATCGGAGTCCAAATGAAATCTGGGGCCATGCCCTTTCGTTTGATACCCATATTGTAGGGCAATTTTAAGGTTTTTGGGCAATCACATTTTCACCGATAACTCAGTAATCGATAAATTTATCGAAATATATCGAAGTCCAAATGAAACCTGGGGCCATGCCCTTTCATTTGATACCCATATTGTGGGGCAATTTTAAGGTTTTTGTGCAATCACATTTTCACCGATAACTCGGTTATCGATAAATTTATCGAAATATATCGAAGTCCAAATGAAACCTGCGGTCATGCCCTTTCGTTTGATACCCATATTGTAGGGTAATTTTAAGGTTTTTGGGCAATCACATTTTCACCGATAACTCAGTAATCGATAAATTTATCGAAATATATCGAAGTCCAAATGAAACCTGGGGCCATGCCCTTTCATTTGATACCCATATTGTAAGGCAAATTTAAGGTTTTTGGGCAATCACATTTTCACCGATAACTCAGTAATCGATAAATTTATCGAAATATATCGAAGTCCAAATGAAACCTGGGGCCATGCCCTTTCATTTGATACCCATATTGTGGGGCAATTTTAAGGTTTTTGTGCAATCACATTTTCACCGATAACTCGGTTATCGATAAATTTATCGAAATATATCGAAGTCCAAATGAAACCTGCAGCCATCCCCTTTCAATGGATACTCATATTGTAGGGCAATTTTAAGCTTTCTGGGCAATCACATTTTCACCGATAACTCAGTTATCGATAAATTTATCGAAATATATCGAAGTCCAAATGAAACCTGGGGCCATGCCCTTTCATTTGATACCCATATTGTAAGGCAAATTTAAGGTTTTTGGGCAATCACATTTTCACCGATAACTCAGTAATCGACAAATTTATCGAAATATATCGAAGTCCAAATGAAACCTGGGGCCATGCCCTTTCATTTGATACCCATATTGTAGGGTAATTTTAAGGTTTTTGGGCAATCACATTTTCTTCGATAACTCAGTTATCGATCAATTTATAGAAATATATCGAAGCTCAAATGAGACCTAAGACCTTCCAGTTTCGTTTGATACTCATATTGTACGAAGTTTCTACACCTGTATGCGAAATATCATAAGTTAAGGTCAAGTGTACTCAGAATTATATGGGAAAAACAAAAATTCGAAAAGTAACGGTCCCTAGCATGGCCGGACCCCCCAAAATTCAAAAAAAAAAATAGCCTATACCTCCTTCCAGACTATTAGCTGTCTGCCTGCCAAATTTCAAGAAAATCCGTCTTGCCATTCTCACGTTATTGAGGAACAGAAGTAAACGTCTGGACATCCAAACATCGCGACATTCACATTTATAATATTAGTAAGATTAGATTGATTTAATAATTTCAGGTTTTTGGACAATCACATTTTGATCGATAACTTTTCGTTTGATACCCATATTGTGGGGCAATTTTAAGGCTTTTGAGCCACCTCGTTTTCACCGATAACTCAGTTATCGATAAATTTATCGAAATATATCAAATTCCAGATGAAACCTTTCTTTTGATACCCATATTGTGAGAAAATTTTAAGGTTTTTGGGCAATCGCATTTTCACCGATAACTTAGTTATCGATAAATTTATCGAAATATATCGAAGTCCAAATGAAACCTGGAGCCATCCCCTTTCGTTGGATACCCATATTGTAGGGCTATTTTAAGGTTTTTGGGCAATCACATTTTTATTGATAACTCAGTAATCGGCAAATTTATCGAAATATGTCAAAATTCAAATGAAACCTGGAGCCACCCCCTTTCGTTTAGTGCCCATATTGTAGGGCAATTTGAAGGGTTTTGGGCAATAACATTTTCACCGATAACTCAGTTATCGATAAATTTATCGAAATATATCGAAGTCCAAATGAAGTCTGCGGCCATCCCCTTTCGTTGGATACCCAAATTGTAGGGCAATTTTAAGGTTTTCGGGCAATCACATTTTCACCGATAACTTAGTTATCGATAAATTTATCGAAATATATCGAAGTCCAAATGAAACCTGGAGCCATCCCTTTTCCTGGGATACAAATATTCTAGGGCAATTTTAAGGTTTTTGGGCAATCACATTTTTATTGATAACTCAGTAATCGGTAAATTTATCGAAATATATCGAAGTTCAAAAGAAACCTTTCGTTTAATATCCGTATTGTAGGGCAATTTTAAGGTTTTTGGGCAATCACATTTTCACCGGTAACTCAGTTATCGATAAATTTATCGAAATATATCGAAGTCCAAATGAAACCTGCGACCATCCCCTTTCAATGGATACTCATATTATAGGGCAAGTTTAAGCTTTCTGGGCAATCACATTTTCACCGATAACTCAGTTATCGATAAATTTATCGAAATATATCGAAGTCCAAATGAAACCTGGGGCCATGCCCTTTCGTTTGATACCCATATTGTAGGGCAATTTTAAGCTTTCTGGGCAATCACATTTTCACCGATAACTCAGTACATGGACGAGGTCCGCAACATCCGCGATAACGTTTCGAACCTCAGTAGCCGAGTCGCTGTGAAGGAAACCTCGGCGCACGGGTTAGGAAACCGGCCTGCTCAGTCATCAACTCCGGATAGAAGCAATAGGGACGAAGCAGCCAACCAGCGTGTCGGTCCAAATGCTACGTTGGGGGGTTCAGGTTCATCGGGAAACACCCAGGACCCACCGAAATGGAAGAAGGCAAAGGGGACTCCACTCGGTGAGCGGAGTCCAAGGTCGTTCATGATCTATGAACGAGAGGGCGGGATGACTCCACCTGACACGGACAGGCCTCTCTTTTTCAACTCTTTTCCTTTGTTATCTATCTATTTAGACTTCACCCAGGCATGAACCTTTTTTTTTGTGTAGCTGCAGGCAAGGCTGGTGAGCAAAAACTCACCCCAACCGACGAGCTATCGGGATGCCACCGTGCCACTTGCCACCGTTGCCTTGCCCCAACAGCCAGTTACATTACAATGGCGCCCAACGTAATAGCCCAATTTTCAATTTTTTTTATTTTTAATTTTTAAGTTTCAATTTTCATTTTTCAATGGTTAATTTTCAAATTTTAATTTGCAAGTTTCTTTATTGCTTTTTTTTCGATTTCGATTTCAATTTCTAATTTTCTATTCTGTTTTAGTTTTCGTTCATTAAACAATTTTTTTTGCCATAGTAAATTTCCTTTCTTTTTGCTTTCCTGTCTTTAAAAGACCTCCTTGCCTTTCCATAATTTTTTTTGTTTTGTAATAACTATCCTCTATTTTATAACTTTAGTTTACGCTTTTCTCTTTTACCTTTATTTCAATTTCCAATTTCCATCTCTGACTGGAATGGACTGTGGTAGGGGCAACATCGCTTGGATCAGTCCGACGCGATATGTGCCACTACCACAAAAGCAAGGGGGGATACTCGTCTTGCCGTAGAAATTCCTTACGAGAGCTGCATCGCTTGCATAAGTGGTATTCTGCGGTAAGACTAGTATATTGACAAGTAGATGTTTTAGCGTATAGGTGACTGTCTAAGCTACCGGGTACGTAGTCCAGCACTGCGTACACGTGAGGTTTACAGTCAGCCTACACGGAGGAGATGTTAGCGGTGTGACAGCCAAGCTTGAGGCCAGAGCTTAGAGGCTTGTTGTGCCACACTGCAGAAACGGACGAATTGGGGAGACATTAGCTGACTAGGACCTAGACTAATTACATACGGACCACTCACTCACATTCACCAAGACCTCGCCGAGGTGCTAAACCAACACACACCAATAACACACATATATAAATTTTTTATCAACAATACAAATATACAAACATAAAACAACAAACAAGCTTACAACATTTATATACGTATATTATCATAATTAATTATATTCAATTTTTTTTTTTTTTGTGAAATTGTAATATACACGTATATTTCGTTTTTTTTATATAAATACAAACACCCAATTGGAAACTTTTTAACCCTAAGTGAATTTAAAAATTACCTTTTGCGGGATTGAATTAACAAATCTTTGTTTTTTTTTTTTACTCAAAACAAAATTTTTTTTTGCACATTAAATTTTACCTTTCTCACTCTTACTCTTAATCCTTTTTATAGTTGTTTAAATCTTACCTCTTTTTATCATTATTATTTCGTTGTTGAATTTAGTAGAATACTGTAACATATTTTTGCCCTTTCCTTTTACCATCTTCCACTTGCAATATCAATTGTTTTGAGTTCATTGTACTTAGATTCTTACAACTACACGAACTTAATTAAGAATTTTTTTGATCAGCCCTATTGAGGCCTAAGCAAGCACAATTTTTTCTCAGCTTAAATTTTTCAAGTTTTTTGTTTGAAATTTTTTTTTTGTATTAAACATTTTGAATTTCCGTTTGGCTTACTTTAAGTTTGGTCAACATTAGATTGAACGGCTAAACCTCAACTTTCTAAATCTAATTACCCTTTATTGCTTGATTTTCTTTGTAATAGTTTTTTTTTTTACCCCATTGACCTTCAGTTGCCCAATAATTTTGTGGCCCCATCTTTGAAAATTTTATTTTTATCTCGGTTTTTGGATTTGTTTCTTTGGAAGCTTGTTCTTATTTTCTCTTTGGAGTCCCCCTCTGTTGGGTGAGATAGCGTTTCGCTGTTTTTTTTTGGCAATAATAGTTAACCTTTTTATACCCTAACGGTCTTTGGCGATCGGAACCTTTAAATAGCGCGAGAAAGTCTTCCTTGTATGAAGAAGGAGGACGGGCAGGACGAGATTGTCGGAGGATTGGACGAAGGATTGTCACACGGAGCAGAACCAGGGCGTTGCGGGACGAAGTTGTCGGATCGGTTTTTACGCAGATCGATACGGGCATACCTCATTCCGATCTTTTACCATCAGACCTTGTTAACAGGTGTGCTTCGCGGGTTTTTAGGTCTTCGGGGGAACATATAGTCCAAACAGTCCGTCCGTCTAGCTTTAGAATAACCGAAACATTTTCATTTTCTGGGGGGAAAGTAGCTTTTCGAGGAAAGTCGACGAGCTGTTTAATATGTCCGACACCGAGCAGGAGGGAGCAGTTGGTGGAGTAGTTGAGGGAGCAGTTGGCGGAGCAGGAACCAGGGTTATCCCCAGGCGAAGGAACCAGCCAAGGACCAGGGTACTGGGGCTGTGGGACAGCGGCAAAGCGGACCAACTTCAACGGCCCTCGACATCAACCAGCTGAGCCATATGATGGCGATGATGGCGCAACAAAATGAGCTGATGGCGCAGTACATGGACGAGGTCCGCAACATCCACGATAACGTTTCGAACATCAGTAGCCGAGTCGCTGTCATGGAAACCTCGGCGCACGGGTTAGGAAACCGGCCTGCTCAGTCATCAACTCCGGATAGGAGCAATAGGACGAAGCAGCCAACCAGCGTGTCGGTCCAAATGCTACGTTAGGGGGTTCAGGTTCATCGGGAAACACCCAGGACCCACCGAAATGGAAGAAGTTGGACCTGGACAAGTGGCACGTGAAGTTTGACGGCACGTACAAAGGAATTACGGTTGAGAGCTTTTTGTTTAGAATCGAAAAGTTGCGACAGCAACACAACATCTCGCACTTTCAGCTCTTCACCGACTTCCATTGTCTCGTGACGGGCTCTGCCTTGAAGTGGTACTGGCAGGTCTTAGAGGACCACTCGGACGAACCCGATTTTGGGTACCCCGAGCTAAGGGCGGAGCTGCTAGCCCACTTCAAGATAGCGTAGTCCGATTACGAGATAATCCGCGAGATAATGGAGCGCAAACAACAGCCACTGGAAGGGTTCGACGACTTCTACGGTGAGGTCCATAATTTGACTTTCCGGCTCCGGGAAAGCATCCCAGATAAGGAGCTGGTAGGGATAATTAGGGGGAACCTGAAGCCCTACTTGGCAAACTTAACGTTTGCGTCGAAAATCGACACGTTGGATGAGCTGAAAGCTGAATGCAGGCGAGTGGAGCGGCTCATGAAAGAAAATAAGAGTAGGGCCAAGGCAGTCAGTGAGTTAGGGTATCCCGAAGCTACTTCTGGGAATGAGGAAGCAAACCAGACTCCCGTAGACGCGATCTCCAACAATTTCCAGCGTAAAGCGCCGTTCCAGCAGCAAACGCCTGCAACGCAAGGATCTTCGGCACAGCCGAAGCCGTATTTTGGTCCCAATCCCACAACAAATTCGTTCTGTGCGTCCCCTTATCATTTAATGTTGTGTTATGCGTGTGGAATGCCTGTCGACTATTTTGTTAAAAACCCGTTAGAATTAAAGAAAGAGAATCATTGTAAGTCCCCGTTTCATAACATGATTTGTTTTGCGTGTGGTAAGGATACGTCTTTTTGTGTTTTCAAACCTGGGAAGGGAAACTCCCAACTGGCGGAGATTGCCGGGAACTCTCGCCAGGAGATAGTCCACCCGGAATCCAACCCAGGGTCCAAACTTTAAAGAATACTAACGGCACAATGCATATAGAAAGCGGTGCTAGGGATAGGGACGGTGCAATAGAAAGGAAGAAAGTGGAGCCAAAAAGTCTACATCAGAGAAAAATAGAATACGACGAAGCTAGACATTGAAGATTTAATGAAGAGATTATAACAAAAAAGAGAAGCTTTAATAAAATAAAGAAGATGCGGGAAAAGAGGAGAATCATGAAGAGGATTCACCATAAGATAGTCTCCACTATTGTTACCCTTAAGGGAGATAACCGTTTCTTCGCTAGAACTAAAATAGGAGGAAAAGATGTTCTAGCTTTGTTAGATTCGGGGGCTGGCGCGAATTGTCTAGGTAAGAATCATGAAAAATTGATAGAGGGCAGAGAGGATAGCATCATTAAGGTGTCTAATCAAAATATTCGTACAGCAAACGGCGGTGAAACGCCAGTAGTAGGTGCTATCACTCTGCCAGTCTTGTGGGAAGAAGAAGAAAAAAACCTAGAGTTTTTAATCGTGCCAGGCCTCCAACAAGAAGTTTATTTCGGGGTAGACTTTTGCAGGCTTTCGACCTGGACGTGGTAAGTCGAGGAACGATGGTGCGTTCCGCCCACATGGCCGTTGCAGAATTGGTACCTGCCGAAGGCGACTTGTCGTTTGATGCCGTGTAACATGTCCTGACGAAAGAGCAAAGTGTTGCCTTAGAAAGGGTCAAGGCGCAGTACCCATCTTTTGCTGTCTTGGGGTTAGGGAAGGCCAACGTGAAGGAACATGTGATTGAGGTTTTGGATGAGAATCTCCCAGTGAAACAGAGACACTATCCGATATCACCAGCGATCCAAAAGCATGTTTTTGCAGAGCTAGACCGCATGCTGGGTCTAGGGGTGATTGAGGAGAGCAACAGTAGCTGGAGCTCTCCCGTATCACTGGTGATAAAGGGTGAAAAGAAGCGTCTCTGTCTCGATGCGAGGAAAGTGAAAGAGAGGACGATAAAGGACTTATCCACTTCCGAACATCGATGGGATTCTCAGCCGACTCCAAAACACGAGGTTCATTTCGGCCATTGACCTAAAAGATGCCTTTTGGCAAATTCCACTAGAAAAGAAGACCCGAGAGAAAACCGCGTCTACAGTCGTTTTATCCAAGACTATGCAACCATTGCAGCACCGCTGCACGACTGTCTCACCAAAGAAAAAATTAAAAAGTTCACGATGACCGACGAAGCAAGGAGTTCGTTCGAGCGACTAAAGGAGAGTTTGATTTACGCTCCCGTACTGGTACACCCTGACTTTGACAGACGATTTTACATCCAGTGCGATGCTTCAACCGACGTTGTGGGCGGGGTACTCTTTCAGTTAGACGACGAGAACAACGAAAGACCAATAGCTTACATTTCCGCCAAACTAAATAAGGCGCAGCGTAATTACAGCAACACCGAGCTGGAGTGCTACGCTGCGGTGATAAGTGTAAAAAGATTTAGGCCGTACGTTGAAGGTTTACTCTTCACGATCATCACTGATCACGCGAGTCTCAAATGGTTGATGAACCAGAAAGACCTCTCTGGGAACTCGCGCGGTGGAGCTTAAAACTTCAGGCGTACGACTTTGAAATCGAGCACCGAAAAGGAGCACTCAATGTAGTACACGATACGCTGTCGCGAGCGCATATGAAGGAAATGCAGCTATCAGACAGACTAATGGACATTGACTTAGACTCGGACTACTTTAAAACTGAAGAGTATGACAAACTTCGGAAAACGGTGACTGAGAACCAAGACAAACTTCCAGAACTGTGCGTGTCGGACGGTTACGTATATAAACGGACTCAGTTTGACAGGGGGACGAGCTTCAGCAGGACCAAGCCTGGAAACTTTGGGTACCGTCGGAGTTGCGAGCAGGGTTGGTGGAATCCTCCCACAGCTCACCTTCGGCCGGCCACGGGGGCATCCACAAAACCTTAGCCCGAATACGCGAAAAGCACTATTGGCCTGGTATGGTAACCGATGTACAAACCTTCCTGAAAGAATGTGAGGTATGCAAGGGAAACAAAACTCAAAATGTGTTTCATAAACCGCCCATGGGAAAGCAACACGTAACCGAAAGACCCTTCCAACGTTTGTTTTTTGACTTTATGGGTCCATACCCACGTACTAGTGATGGTAATGTTTATGTGTTTGTGTGTCTTGATAATTTCTCTAAGTTTGTGTTTTTGAAACCTATGCGTAAAGCCACGTCATTAGATGTAATTAAATTTTTAGAAAAAGAGGTTTTTCACATCTTTGGGGCTCCGGAATACATTCATTCAGATAATGGGAAACAATTTGTCTCCGACATGATTGCGAAGTTTTTAGAGAGATATGGGGTTAATCATATAAAAACCGCTTTCTATTCCCCTCAAGGGAATGCAGCGGAGAGGGTTAATCGCTCTGTTTTGCAGATAGTGAGATCTTTCATTAAAGATAATCAAAAGAACTAGGGTAGGTGTATAAGCGACGCAGCTTTTGCCCTACGCAGTGCTATACACTCATCAATAAACTGCAGTTAAAGATGTAGATTTGTTGTTGTTGTTGTTGTTGGTGTTAACAATGCATTGCCCTGTCTAGAGTGTATGATCATTCCGAAGATCTTCATCAAGCTCTTCTAAGGGGAGTCCAAGGAAACGTGCAGTTTCAACAGGGTTTGTCCAGAGGGTCAGAGGGGTTAGAAGAGTAGGTTCAGATGAACAATTGAAGAGATGTAGAGTATCATGGGGGGTCCTACCACATGCAGGGCATGTATTTAAGATTGTATCATTAAGTCTGGATAAGTAGGAGTTTAACCTTACGCTATATCCAGACCTAAGCTGTGCCAAGGTCACTCGTGTCTCCCTTGGTAAGGTGCGTTCTTCTTCAGCCATATCCGGTGGAGGACTGTTCAGAACGGGATTCACAGGTAGAGATCCGACAAAAGTGTCTACCGACTCGGTGTGGATGTCGGTTAGAGCCCGCTTATGATTCTGCAGATCAAACGGCAAGGTAATATGATGCCGGATCTCATCATAGTGCTTACGGAGATGTCTCCTTATGTCTCTCGGGGGCGGATCTATGTCCAAAAGATGACGGTTTGGATGTGCTGGCTTGTGGCAGTTCAGAAGGAATTGCCTGCTCAGCATTTCCGCATGCTCTTTTACATTGAGCAGTTTTGCCTCCTGATGGAGGTGAGACTCGGAAGACATGAGGAGATATCCCGTAGCAGTTCTGATGGCAGTATTTTGGCAGACTTGTAACTTCGTCCAGTTGGTGTTATGTACATTAGGCGACCATATGGGCGCAGCATAGTCAAAGACTGGTCGGCCAATGGCCTTATATGTAGTCAGCAACGTTTCTTTGTCTTTTCCCCAAGTACTTTCGGCAAGTGACTTGAGGATCTTGTTGCGACCACTTACCTTTGAGACCATTGCAGACACATGACCAGCAAATGAGAAAGTATTATCCAGTGCCATCCCTATTAACTTTGGGTGGCTGACAGTTGGTAGCTTAGTGCCATCAACGAAAATGTCTAATTCATTTCTCACCTGGTGCGTCCATGTCGTAAAAAGCGTCGCCGTTGATTTTGTCGGAGATATTGTCAGATCTCGCTCAGTGAAAAACCTGGAAAGGTCGCAGAGGTAACCATTGATTCTCGTACAGAGTTCATCAGTATAGGGGCCCTTCCCCGTCGCCATTATTGTACAGTCGTCGGCATATGAAACGACGGAGACGCCCTCTGGTGGTGGGGGCATCTTCGATAGATAGAAATTAAACAGTGTCGGGGATAGGACACCACCCTGTGGCACCCCCTGTCTAATACGTCTAGGTTTTGATTTTGCGTTTCTAAAGTTAACCGACGCCTGCCGTCCACTCAAATAATTAGCGGTCCATCTCTTTAAACCATCAGGTATCTGTGTCTCAAACAGATCTTGTATGAGAGTGGCATGGTTGACTGTGTCAAAACCTTTCGACAGGACAAGTGCCACTAACACAGTCCTGTGATTTGGTTGGTTTTGATTTAGGCCGCTATTTATTTGAGTTGTAATGGCATTGAGTGCGGTGGTGGTGCTGTGCAGCTTACGGAAGCCATGTTGATGACTAGCCAGGTGCAGATTTGCAGTATAATACGGGAGCAAAATGGACTCTAGCGTCTTCACTACCGGTGACAAAAGTGATATAGGACGATATGAATCGCCTATGTTTGCCGGTTTTCTAGGTTTTAGTAATGGAACCTCTCTCGCCTTTTTCCATATTTCAGGAATGACGAAAGTGTTCAGTGAAAGACTGAATAGAGCCGCTAAGTATTTGTGTCCCTCCTGGCCTAGATGTTTCAGCATCTTCATGGCAATGCCGTCGGGGCTGATGGATTTTGAGGGCTTAGCCTGTCTGATGGCTTCCTTGACCTCTGAGGCAGTGATGACAATGGGCGTATTTTGGTTTTTATATTTACGCGCCTGTCGCATGGCTCTACGTTTAGCTCTATCGGGCGGGGAATGTAGTACAAATTGTCTACAGAAGGAGTTCGCACATCCCCTAGGGTCCTTCTTCACTCTATCACCGAAAGTAATATCTACTTTATCCTTGTGTTGCGTTGGATTAGATAGAGCTTTGGCCGTAGTCCATAATTTGCCAACACCATCAGAGAGGTTGCATTGCTCTAGGTGTTGTTTCCATTTGGCCAGTTTATGTTTATCGACCAACCTACGAATTTCCGCGTTGAGATCCTTTATACGGGGGTCTGCGGGATTGAGACTTCGCACTTCATCTCTTTCTCTAGCCATGGCCGCTGCCTCTGCGGGGAAATTTGGTCTTATTTGAGATATTCGACCCGCAGGAATGAAGCGTTTAGAGGCCGAGTCAATGATGTTGCGGAAGTCTCGTTCGCCTTTGCGTACGTCCGTAGGAATGGATAGAGCAGCCAAGGATTCGTCCGTATATGTCTGAAAACTGTTCCAGTCCGCCTTGGTAAAGTTAACATATGTACCATGCTCAGGTGTAATAAAGTCCGTCGGTCGTTCGATGGTAATGACTATTGGGAGATGGTCAGACGCCAACGTGAGTATGGGTCGCCAATTGGTGTTGTTCAATAGTCCTGCACTTACGATAGAAATATCTGGCGAACTATAGCAGTTACCCGATACTCTCGTTGGGGCGTCTCCATTCAATGTACAGAAAGCCGTATCATCTATTTGTTCTGCAAGTACATGCCCCCTATTGTCTGCTGGCAAGTTTGAGTGCCACATGTCGTGGTGCGCATTGAAGTCGCCCAGGATCACGCGGTTATCTCCTCGTAATAGCAAGCTAATGTCGGGGTGATAGCCGGTGGGGCAACTTGAGACAGGGGGTATGTAGATATTAATGATTTGCAGATCGACATCTCCTGTACGGATAGTAATACCTTGGCTTTCTAAGATATCATCCGTTCCTTCGATGTCGGTATCAAATAGATGATACTGTACAGAGTTGTGCGTTATGAACGCTAGACCACCTCCCAGACCTCCTGTTACTCTATGACGGTCTTTCCGGTGGATGTTATATCCGCCATAGGTAATGAGGTCCGACCTAGGACTGAGCTTGGTTTCTTGGACTGCGGCAAGTTTTATGTCATATTGCGTCATCAAATTAGTTATCTCTGCGATCTTACCAGTTAATCCGTTACAGTTGTGCTGTAAGATTTGGAAGTGCGCCGGTGGGGTCGATGTCGAGTTAACCATAGGCGTGAGAGACGGATGTGTTCGCCCAGGTGTTGGTAGGCTAAGACCAAGGCTGTGCCTCAGCCTAGTTAGCTGTGGACCCGGTGTAACCGGGTTGGCTGGCGTCGTAGGTTGAGGTGTGTTACAGCATGGTGCGATGAACGCATCCGTCCAGAGGTTCCTGTTAGCGAGCCCAGAGCATAGATGTACGTGGCATTGGCCTAAGCAGTTATTGCATTTGACCGATGACGCGAGCGTGTATAATCTTTGCCGACAAACAGTACACGTAGAGACAGGTGCGAGAAGATGTTGATCCTGACTCACGTGAGAAATTAAACGGGAGGGGGGGTATGACATAGAAACAGAGAGAGACTGGTGCTCGGAGTTGCTCATGTCTAAACTGCTCCTGTGGGAGCGAGAGTGTTGAGCTGCTGCGCGTGATGTTGACGCCATAAGACACGAGCAACAGTCTGGAGTTTGTGTGGCGGGTATAGCAGAAGTGCTGCTAGTCGTTAAGACATTATTATTATTACTATAAGTATTGCTACTAGAAAGTGGCGGTAGGGGTGCGCTTGAACGGCGCTTACCGCGGGACGCCCGAGGGCGCAAACAACAAGGGGCCACGAAAGTACTAAAGAAAGTACGGGGTGTGTGGATGTTAAGGTTAAGCCCTGAACATCCAGATTTATGGAGCCATCTCTTACACGAGAAGCATTGCACAGAATGCGACCGTTTAATATATATATTTTTGCAACAGACACTGCATATCCATTCTTTTGGTCCGGGGTTCGGCTCAACGCCCGCCCGTAACAATAGAATATCTTGCAGCCCTGCTGCAAGGAGGGAGGATGATAGTTTCGGAATGGGACAAAACATACTAAACAGGGTTACATTGAAAGTGACAGTCCTTGGCCGAGGTAAAACCCCGGGTGGTTCCACTGCGCAGAGATCCATGGCGATGTCCTGGGTTTTCTGCTCTGAGAAGTGACTGTACATAGGGAACCAAGATGTAGATTTAGAGATAAATGCTAAGGCCGATAAGCTACAGAGTATTAGAGATTCGATTATGAAGGAGCTTAAACTAGCACATGAACGGAGCAAAAGGTTTTACAACACTAGGAGCAAAGATGTGAAATTCGAAACCGGACAAGTGGTATACCGCCGAAATTTCAAGCAGAGTTCGAA
This sequence comes from Campiglossa producta, assembly GCA_964058755.1. NCBI lineage: Eukaryota > Metazoa > Arthropoda > Insecta > Diptera > Tephritidae > Campiglossa > Campiglossa producta. The sequence continues at coordinate 139,808,160 of CAXKVI010000001.1, forward strand.
GATTGAAAACTCCAACGCTAAACTTGCCCCAAAGCAAGTTAAGTGTGTAGTCCTGAAAGCTATTGGAAATTCAATGTACGAACTCGGCGATATGAAAAGAAAATCGGCGTATACCACGCTAAGGATATTTTTGTTGCATGAATCTGTGTTGCATGTGGTGTTATTTGTTGCATGTAGTTTATGTAGAAGTGTTGCATGTTTTAAGTAGTAAAGTCTGGACTTGACGGTACATAAACATGTTGACAATTATTCATACTTTTTTTTACCCCCGTAACTATATTTGTTTTTATTTAATTATTATATTTTTTTTTTTGTAATTATTTATTTATTTATTTGCCAATTTATTGACTAATCTTTTTATTTTTTTTATTATTGACACCCTTTATATTAACCTGCTAAGCTGTGATATAGATATAGATACTTACCTGTGATAAAGCTTTAACGCCATGATAATCTTTAGATACCTGTGATAGTAGTAATAAAGTAGAAATAATTCTGAGTGCTGCCCATAACAACGCGTTACCCTGATTAAATGATAAAGAAGTAAGGGGATAGCCCGGCTTAGGTCGTGGATCGAAGCCACACGTTGGGCACGCCAAAACCAATATAAGGCAGGCTGCGCTTTGAATCTTTTGACGGACAAGCTCCATGTTGCATGCAACATCGACGGCATCCGAGCCTGTAGCGGCAGCCTGTGGGTTAATGCCACATTGTTAAAGTCCGAACACCGCTGTATCTGTGTGTTACCAGCAACGGAGTTTCCCTTGTATGTATTAGTAATGTTACAAAAGACAAATACACGTATTTAGGTGTCTGAATATGTATCTGTTGGTGTGGGTGAAATTTGTGTCGTGAAAGTGGATATCTGTCGCGTCCCGCCAAATCTTTTAGATGTATGGGTGTCCTTCGTGATTGAGTGAAAGCAAACTTTTTGCCTAAGAGGTACGATCGCCAAGCTAAGCGAGGCAATGAGACAAATCAAAAGTTGAGCAAAGTGAGTGCGGACACCTTTACCCGTATGTGAAGAAAGTGCTGAAAAATTTTAAAACAGTTTTTTTTTGTATATGATAATTTTTTTGGTGGACCACAGTAACGGTCCGTAAGGAGTACAGTTCCCAGATCCGCTGTTTTCTAGGTGAGTGTTAGCCCCAAAATATAAATGAGGGTTCAAAGTGAATATACCTGCTCAGAAAATTTAAGTGAGGAAATGTATTAAATTATGGGCAAAATTGCCAACGTGAAATTCTATTTAAGATATACAAAATTTTTGGAAACTCGAATTTTATTTGAAAGATTTTTAATTGATTCTAATTAAATCCAAACTGGTTAAAGGGTATATTCACTTGCACCCATGTCTCTTTCGCCCTAATAGTGCTAGGCCCTAAGAAAATATTTTTTATCACTATCCCTGTAGAAAAATCAACAACAACTTAATTTGCCTGTCTATACCACCACCACCACTACTGCAAGTTATATAATAGCGAGGAGAAACACATTAACGAACCAAAGGGGTCAGAAGGAGCATTTACTGGCACTGGGCTCCACGCCAAAAACAACAAGTTGCCTCAAAGCGCTCATGCCACAGCAACCACCACCACACCAACATACATTTTTTGAAACAAAGACCATTTTTGAAAGAAGATCGAGGAGAGGAAGGAGAGGAATCACCGCTTCCGCTTCAAATCTTGTTTTTTTATATATTTTTTTATTAAAATAATTTTCGCTTCGCTATCATTAGTCAATATTAAAATTTTTGTTATTTTTCACTTTTTTTATTTTCCTTAAGTTTTTTGCCTAAGTTACATTTCAATATTATTTCCCGCTGTATCATCATATAAATTCTTTTGCTGCCCCAATATTAAATTATTCTGCCCTGCATTTCAATTAGCCTCTACTATAATTTTTATACGGCTTTGTTAAATTTAAAGTAATTAAGCATACAAGTCACTACAGTGTTGTGAGTTCGACTCTCACAATGCCGGGAAGAAAAGTCCTTGAAGAGATGTAACTCCAGTATCATCGAAACATATGTCGGCTTGTCTGGTTCCTGCAGCGCGTAGGTAAATTTTTCTCAAAAAACACATTTTCAAAGTAATTAAGTTTAATTTTTTTATACAGTGGTCACATTATGTTTCTTTTCGTTAGAATTTTCCTAAAATTTTAGTTTAATTAGATATTATAAATTTTTATCTTTTTTGTTTGGATTCCGACCTACCCTAATAGCATTTTTACTTCTAATTGTATTTTTGCTAGGTTAATTTTCTCGGGTTTTTTCAATTAACTTTTTTATTAGTTATTTTCAATACTGCCTAGTTTTGCTATCTCTTTATTTTCATTTTTTTTTAGTTCTATAACTACCTTTTATTTCTTTCGAATTCCCCCTTTTTGTTTGTTTAAGTTCAAAAGCCTCCTTTTTTATACAATTTTGTAAACCGGATTTTGGCTCTTTACGTTCATACGTTTTTTTCTTTTTTTATAATTTTTAATTTCGCTTTGGATTTTAATTTTTCTGCTTATCGAAGCCTTTGCATCCCAATTTTCCTCACCCTTCTTTCTCGACCCCGATATCCCCTAAAACCCCTTATTGCCGTTCTCTCCACCTTTTTCTTTTCTTCTTGTTTCTTGATCCCTCGTGAAGGGTGGATACCTTGCCGCGGTACGAGGGCTTAAGTCGATAGCCACAGGGCTACGCTGCCCTTGTGATCATAGCTCCGTACGGCACTTCATCACGAGAGCAGCCTAGCCTCTCTGGCGCGACGACAAAGATCTTCCCCCTCCCAATCCAGGGTGTTATGCGACCACGTGCCCATTGGACGTTTGCAGCCGGGAGGCAAATCGTGGCTGTATTTGAACGGAGCCTCTCTGATACCGGGTCGCCTCAGAGAGTAAGCATGGTCTTACCGCGGTACGGGGCTCTGCCGCGGCGGACGACACATTTTCCCCTACTCTTCCCTTGACCCTAAGCTGGCCTTGTCCGGCGATGGGCCGTACGAACAAGATGAACTCAAATAACGCAAATAAAAACGAAAAACCCAAAAAACAAACAACGCCAAATTTCACTCCTCAGCAAAGGAGAGCTATGGAGGAGCAGGCGAGAAAGCAACAACAACGCCGGAGGACAACCTCCGTTCCACAATCAAGGGGGGGATCGACAGCGATGGCAACTACGAGTCGGTCAACCAACCCTCTATCGAGTAAGATTGACTTGATGGGAGCTAGCACCAGTGCGGCGGGTGCTAAACTCCCATCAACCTCTGATATGAAAACCAGTATCTTTACGTATGTGGCAGCGGTCTCACGACCTGGCCTCGGAGTTTCGAAGGGGAAGGAAGCTGCAACTGAGATTTGGGCAAGGTCCGCACTCCCGGGAGACATCTCCCCGCCGCTTCACATACCATGAGAAAAGATTGGCTGCAAAGATCCTAAAGAGGTATGAAGGGGTACCGCAGGAGTCACTGTCGCCAAATTCCAGTAAATCGGTAGAGCTAGCGAAAGCTGTGATACCGGATTTCCAAAATTCTTACATGCCAAAGAGGTTAAAAGTTAACCCTTTGAAATGCCAGAGATCGGACCTGGAGTTAAATCCCCCTCCCAAGCGGCATCAGAATACCTCTGGAGCGGGCAAACTAAGCTTTGCTGAGGTAACCAAGGACAGGATCCTTATAGGCGTCCTTGACCGAGGCAATGACCGTCTGGCCATCCCCAAGGACCGGTGGCGTTACGTGCGAAATGAACTCGGCAACATTCTTCTCAACGTTGCTCCGGAGTTTCCGGGTAGTTCGGCGCGAGTGACGGATGCGGGTTGGCACCATCGTCAGATCAAATTACTCGCATGCGAGGATGCAAAAACCGTAGCACTGTATAAGGCAGCAGCTGCTAAACTGGGTGAAGTCTACAAGGGCGCAAAGATAGAGGTCGTCGACTGGAAGGACATTCCAGCTCGTCCAAGGGCAAGGGCGTGGATTCCGGCCATCCCTGACGAACCCGACAGAATTCTCGGGATGCTACGGCTAATGAATCCGTCCCTCCCAACGCATGACTGGAGTGTCAATCTGGTCGGGGATGCGGTGGGGCCCGACAGACAGGTGGTGTTCACCATGAATAAAGAGTCAATCGAGCCCCTCAAAAGGTGCAATGGCGTAGTACACTACAGCGTAGGCCAGATCGTTATCCACGTATATCGTGGTGATGCTCAGCGGAAAACGAATTACCAGAAGAGGAAGCGGAGGATTCCGATGCGGAAAGCATGTTATCCGCGACGTCCCTTGCCGATAGTGCTGTGAACAACTCTGAGATGGAGGACAGCCTACAGGACGAGGAATTCCTCGACGTCACGGTGGTAGCAGCCAACTCTGAGCGATTAACATCTAACGCTACAGGCAGCAGGACTCCTGCAACGCCATATCGGGCAGTTAATCGGAACAACTCGTCGTTGATAGGCAACCTCCGGGATGGGGCAAACCTCGACGACATGGGGACGGCAGGGAAGTCTGTGCGCTCTCATGTTGGTGGTGCTTCAGATTAATCTGCACAAATCTAAAGTGGCTTCGGCTGCTTTAAGTAGTCGTCTTTCTAAAGGCGACGTGGATGTGGTCCTCATCCAAGAACCCTGGGTCAATAGCTCGAGAATCTGCGGATTGGGGACTAAGGGCTTCAAGCTCATTCGAGCCAGCGAGGAGAGCAAAGTCCGAACGTGTATTTTGGTCAAGTCTGAGTTGAACTCCTTTCTCCTACCTAACTACACCAATGGTGATATTACCGCTATCAGTCTAACGGTCGACAGCACCCGCCTGACGGTGGCGTCGGTCTATATGCCCTACGACGCCGAAGAACCCCCACCACAAACGGAGGTGAAAGACCTGGTGTCAAATTTCTGCACTGGTAATCTTATTATTGGAGCGGACGCTAATGCTCACCATGTCCAATGGGGGAGTTCCGATATCAATGCCAGGGGCGATTCTCTGTTTGATTACCTCTTAACAACCATCCTGGTAATTTGCAACGTGGGTAATGAGCCTACTTTTATCACTAAGACCCGTAGGGAGGTCATAGACCTCACTATCTGTAGTGAAGGCGCTTATGGGTGGGTCAGAAAATGGCGGGTTCTGGAAGAACATTCATTCTCCGACCACCGTTACATAGAAATGGTTTTAGACTTTATTGTAGAACAAGCAATCATGAAGCGCAATCCACGTAACACAAATTGGCAGTTACACAATGAAATATTAGACAGAGACCTCCCAGTACTGCCCTCACAAGCCCCCTCATCAGTAGAGGAGCTGGAGGATCTTGTTACTACATTTACATCGGCGCTCTCAAATGCTCTAGGACAGGCTTGTCCAGTGCCAAAACCACGCGGTAAACACAGGCCACATTGGTGGTCCTACGATTTGGACTCGTTCCGCAAATCATGCCGGAAACAATTTAACAAGGCCAAGAGCCTCGGCTCTGAGCCTCATTGGCACGAATATAAAGCTAAACTTAGGGCCTACAAAAAAGCTCTGAGACAGGCGAAGAGAACTTCGTGGAGAAATTTCTTCACTGGCGTCGAAAAGGTCGACGACACAGCGAGACTTAGACGAGTCCTCTCGAAAAGTCAAACAGCCATCAGCTATTTGCGAAAAACTGACGGATCCTGGACCAGCACGGAAGATGAAACCCTTGAGCTGCTCTTGAATACACATTTTCCGGGGAATCTGCATGACGCACCACTAGCACCTGCAACAAACCTGGCAGTAAATATACCCATCACTGAGGAAAGTGTAACGTGGGCAGTTAAGAGCTTTGAACCGTATAAGGCTGCCGGGCCGGACGGGATTATCCCCGCGCAACTTATAAACACGTTGGAGACGTCAGCTAAATGGCTGGTATTTCTCTTCACAGCCTGCCTGGCTCTCAACCACATTCCGGGCTCCTGGAGAAGCGCCACGGTAGTGTTTATCCCTAAGGCTGGGAAGGCATCCCACTACGAGCCAAAAGACTACAGACCGATCAGTCTCTCGTCCTTTGTACTCAAAACCTTTGAGAGGATACTAAGCGACTACCTCTCAACGACTATTGATAGCAACCTAATCTCTAGCTATCAGCATGCATACACCAAGGGTAAATCAATAGCCTAGTATCTGTCATTGAGAAATCGCTGTGTGAAAAGGACTACTGTCTCGTGGCCTTCCTAGACATTGAGGGGGCTTTCAACAATATAAGCCCGGAGGCTATCAACTCCGCTCTAGATAGACCTCTAACTGGTTTAATTGACCAACTTTTAAGGGGAAGGAAAATAGCTTCTTCACTTGGTACGGTTGAGTTATCACGCTATGTCACAAGGGGAACACCCCAGGGTGGTGTTCTTTCCCCGCTTTTATGGAACCTCACAGTCAACTCGTCAACACAAGCTGGGGGGGGCGGGAAGATAGTGGCATACGCAGACGATTTAGCTATTGCATTCAGAGGCAAGTTCCCACAAACTCTGTGTGACCTGATGCAAGTAGCACTGCGAGAAGTTTCGACGTGGTCCTCTCTCTGCGGACTTAGTATCAACCCGGGGAAAGTGGAACTTGTTCTCTTCACCAATCGGTACAAAATACCGCCACTAAGCCTACCAGAACTAGATGGCACGCTCCTGGGCTTGTCGGATAAGGCCAAGTTTCTAGGCATAGTTCTGGACAGGAAACTGAATTGGAAGGAGAATGTTCTTCAGCGCCAGATGAAAGCTTAAATCGCTCTTTACACATGCAAAAGAGCCAATGGCAAAAAATGGGGGCTCAGCCCTAGAGTATGCAGTTGGATCTACACGGCCATCATTCGTCCAATCATGCAATATGGAGTCGTCGTATGGTGGCCTGCGCTGAGCAAGGCAACATACCTGAATCTGTTACGGAAAGTCCATAGATCCAATATGATCTGTATAAGCGGTGCGCAAAGGACAACGCCCAACGAAGCCCTCCAGGTCATTCTGGGCATTTTGCCACTTGATCTGGAAGGGTTTCGGTCAGCAGCGGCATCAGCTCTGCGCCTAAGAGAAACCTCCAGTTGGGGTGCGGCTACTATTGGACACTCCAGTATTCTGGAATCTTACAGCTTTCTCCCTCTAAGCACAGATCGTTGTGCGACGACTACAGTCGATGATAGCTGTTTCAAAATAAACATTCCCAGCAGAGAAGACTGGGAGAGGACGGATTGGTGTCCCGAAACAAATAGTGGCACTTCCATATACACCGACGGCTCGAAGTTGGACGGCAGAGTTGGAGGAGGGGTTTATTCAAGGGATTTGGACCTTGAGCTCTCCTTCAGACTACCTGATCATTGTAGCGTCTTCCAGGCGAAAGTCTCGGCAAACCTAGACGCCGGGGCCTGGTTAAGCAAACGTGTTATCGGAGAAGATATCGCTATTTTCAGCGATAGCCAAGCGGCCATCAAATCCCTTGGCTCATACACGTTCAACTCTGAACTGACGCTCAGCTGTCGTCGATCTCTTCAGGAGATGGCCCAACAGAACCGCGTAAACCTCATATGGGTCCCGGGACATTGAGGGAAACTGTAAGGCAGACGAGCTTGCCAGGCAGGGCACGACCAAGCAGGTTCTTCAGGATAAAGAGCGCTTAGGTATGCCGTTTGCCACATGCAAACTAATGCTGAAGGAGCACACACTCCGTCAAGCCAACGAAAGATGGCTGCAATCCCCAGGGTGTCGGATATCGAAACAAACCTGGCCAAAATGGGATCTTAAAAGGTCTAGACGCATTTATGCCCTAACTAGGAGGGAAATCTGCATATTGATAGGGGTATTAACCGGTCACTGCCTCATTGGTAGGCATGCAGAAAGGCTAAGTGTGCCCTACCGACGATGCTGCAGGAGTTGCAAAGATGATGAGGAGGAGGAAACAGTGGAACACCTCATCTGCAACTGTCCGGCTTTAAGCGGCGCGAGAACGCGCTTTTTGGGAGTTCCGTTCCTGGATAGCCTAAGCCAGATCGCGGAACTGGACATAAAGGACTTGATGGCCTTCATAAAGTCATCTAAGTGGTTCGAGGAGGAGTAACGGTGTCGGTTTAGGAGTGTCAGTCCCGGGATTCTGCTATGTGGAAAATCCCAACAACTCAGGGATTTTCCATTAGGCTGGGTCACGGGACTGACTTTCCTTGTGTTGGTGGTATCACAACGGGCCTTTCAAAACTGGCCTAAGTGTGCCTCTGCGGCAGCCACTTGAACCTAACCTAACCTGTTTCTTGATCACGTTCCTGCTCCACACAACTTTTTTATGCAAGTTTTCTAGATAGTTTTCTTTATTTATCATTCCATTTTTAGTTTTCACTTTCGTTATTTAGTTGCAGTTTCAGTTTTCAATTTACTTCCTGATTAAATTTTTAATTTGCATTGTTTTAATTATACCCAGCTGTACTTGTACACAGGGTATTATAACTTTGTTAGGATAACGGTTGGTTGTACAGGTATAAAGGAATCGAGATAGATATAGACTTCCATATATCAATATGATCAGGATCGAAAAAAAATTTGATTGAGCCATGTCCGTCCGTCTGTCCGTCCGTCCGTCCGTCTGTCCGTCCGTCCGTCCGTCCGTCTGTCCGTTAACACGATAACTTGAGCAAATAATGAGATATCTTCACCAAATTTGGCATGCGTACTTATTTGGGTTCAGAATAGATTGCTATTGAAAATGGGTAAAATCGGACCATAACCACGCCCCTTTTTCGATATCGAAAATTTCGAAAAACGTATAAAATGGGTTAATTCAATATTAGAAGCAGCTACAATGATAAAATTTGCAATATGTATTGATTTAGATGTTCTAAGGCCGATTTTATAAAAATTTTTGAAAAGGGGGCGTGGTACCGCCCACGTATATTTGAAGAAATTTTAAAATTTTGACTCTTAATAACTTCAGAACAGTTTATGCTAGTATAACGAAATTTCGTAGAGGACATACTATTGTTGTGGTAAATTCAGCTATAGAAAATAAACGAAATCGCTTCGCGACCACGCCTACTTTTTCATAAAAGTTATATTGAAAGGAGGTGGAAATATTGAAAAGTCCATATCTAATTAACTGATTTCGCTATAATAATATAATTTGGTACATGCATCAACTTTCATATTCTTTACATAATTTTTTCAAAATTTTGGAAAGTGGGCGTGGCACCGCCCACTTATGAGTCAAGCAATTTTTAAATTCGACTGCTAACAACTTCAGAACGGTGTGAGATAGATTTACGAAACTAGGTACCAGGCATGTTATGTTTATGTAGAGTACTACCACAGAAAATAAGAAAAATCGGTGAACGATCACGCCCACTTTATGTGCACAGCTGGGTATGTAATGTTCGGTTTCACCCGAACTTAGACTTCCTTACTTGTTTTTAATTTGTTCGCTTGCAAAGCATTTATTAGTTTTTTCTTCATTTATTTACTAGCACAATTTTTGCTTTGATTCGGACGGCCGCCGCACGTCCGTATAATTTCCAATTTTGTTTTGGTTACCTCTCCTACCTACGCGTGAGTAGGTGAAACCTTCCAAGACAGGAATTCTTATATATGTATGTGTTAGGTTTTATTTCTTTCCAGCTACCCGCTCTCCGCGACGCAGGCGCCTCTGTCAACGGGATGATCGGTAAGTGCTAGCACAGAACATAGAAAATATTTTCTATGTTCTCTGGTTGAACTGAATCCCCAAAGATCTGCGAACAAAACTTTCAACCGACAAAGACTTTCTGAAAAGAGGCATATGTACCTTCAATGAGTTTGTGAGAGAAGATGAGAAAATAGCGGTTGTAAAATGTATGAACAGCCGTTCGGTTCTTATGGCAACCACGTCGACTTGAACAAGGCCAGTTATACCTGTTCGTCGATGGGATAAGAAAGCTAAACAATACATAAATAAATGTCAATTGTCCGAGCACGGTTGCAAGTTACAACAAGTCAATGGGAGGGGTTGATCCTGCGAACAGTTTTATATTCTACTAGCAGACCCGACAGACGTTGTCCTACCTGCATTCTTATCCCCACATCCTTATCCCTGTCCCTATCCCTACCCCTATCCCTATCCATATCCCTTTCCCAATCCCAATCCCTATCTCTATCTTTATCTCTCTCTATCTCTATCCCTATCCTTATCCCTATCCCTAATAAATATCTTGAAAACGGGTTGACAGATGAATCTAAAAACCGCTGCTTGTGAAAACTCCCATCAACACCTATTATTATATGAACATGGGTTAGCCTTGGTCCACCCAATGGTTCATATTTTGAAAACAGATGAACCTGAAAGCCCGCTCCTTGTGAAAACTCCCATCAACATCTTTAAGTTTATAGCTATATTATGTGAAAACTCTCATTAACACCTTTTATTTGATACCCAAATCGTAAAAACATATTCTGGGCCACCTCTGGTCCACATTTTGGTCAATATCTCAGGATTCCACAAATTTTTAAAAACCTTCTCCAGGCAAAAACAAATACAATAAAAAAAAATTTGTGAAATCGGTCCATCCGTTCAGGGGTGATGAGATCACCAAGGGAAATGGGCATTCATTTTAAAACATTTATATTAAGTCGCTTTCTTGTTTGCACCACCTTTTCCATACGAAATTTCGGAATCTTGAAGTCTTTTTAGGTACCTTCCCGTTGAGCTAGACACTTGAAACTTGGAACATATGCAGAGCTCCGTGACAATGCAATGTGAACGAAAAAAGTATCCGCTGCATGGCGCACGGATCAAGAAATACGGTAAATTCATTTAAAAATTTAAAATTTGGGACGCATATTTGAGGAACTTCCCGGTAAGCTATATTATTGAAAATTCGCACACATATGAACAAGTGAAGACAATAAAACTTGCTGTACAAAACCTTTTGAAGTTGGGAATCTTGCAGTCGACTTTTGACTAACTTCCTGTTAACCTAGGAACTTAAAATTTGGCACTAAGTTGAGGGAACGGTGACACTACAAATAGTAAAAATTAAAATTCCGATTAATGGCACGCTGGTCTATATAATTGCAAATCTAAAAAAAAAAATTAAAAGACCCGGGGAATCTTGCGATCGATTTTTGTGTAACTTAGTTAGAGACTTGAAATTTGACACATTTGTCAGAACTCAGTGACAATGCAATCCCTCATCAAAACAATTCCGGTGGGTGGCGCACGAATCGAGAGATTTCGAAAACTAGTTTGAAGTTGGGAATTTTTCGATCGACTTTTGACCAACTTTCCGGTGGTGGGGTGCGATAAAGCCATACGAGATAACGCCATATGGCCTTATCGCTCTTTGAAATTGGAAATAAAGCCATACAGAAATTTTGGCGCCAATATTGCTTTTATCTCATTTGATTTTCCGTTTTACGGAATATTTTCTGCTCTATATGCATTCAAGAAGGTGTAAGCATTCTGTAAAAGGGAAAAATCATTAGTTTTTCTTCTTGCAATGAAAAGTAATGATTTTTCCCTTTTACGAAAGGTTAAAATCACTAATAGTTTAGTTCGTAAAAGAAGAAACCATAATTTTGTAAATCATAAAATAATAGAAGGGAATTTTTCCTTTTACGAAAGGTTAAAATCACTAATAGCGCACATTTCGTAAAAGGAAAAACCATAATTTTGTAAACTATAAAATAATAGAAGGGAATTTTTCCTTTTACGAAAGGTTAAAATCACTAAAAGTGCACATTTCGTAAAAGGAGAAACCATAATTTTGTAAATTATAAAATAATAGAAGGGAATTTTTCCTTTTACGAAAGGTTAAAATCACTAATAGTGCACATTTCATAGAAGGAGAAACCATAATTTTTTAAATAATCATATAATAAATTCATCTCTTACAACACTGCGCTGAGCAGACAACCGCTGCCTAAAATAGCAATAGTGTCAATTGACACTATTTCCATTTCTAAAAGCGCAATAGTGTCAATTGACATTATTTCCAAGTTACCCTGGACTACATCTGGGGGTGAATTCTGGTTCTATGAAATGATAAAATGAAAAGAATTTTCATACAAAATTTGTGAAAAGAAACGTCATATTCATACAAATTTTTTTTCACGTTATCATATCATAGAACCAGAATTCACCCTCAGGACTACGGAGCGAGAGCTTGTAAATTGAAGGTGGCATAGATATTTATGTTTTGTTATGTTTATTTATTTTTTTATTTTATTTTATTTATTGTTTTTTTTTTTTAATTCTAAATTCAAAATATCGACACTGATACCAGAGAAGGTAGAAAATCAGTTTTTCACAAATATGTAGTGACCCATTGCATATACGTACATACCTACCTACCTTCTGGGATTTTGGTGTGATTGCCGTCGGCAAAATGCTTTATGTCGTTTGGGCAAATGTTTGTAAATAGTTTTATGAAAATATGGGATAAATAAATTAGTTAAAAAATACCATTGATTATTTCTCAAATTTTTACAATAAATTTTGTAAATAATTTTATGAAATAATATTTTAGTTATTGTTATTGGTCATTATATTTACGAACTTAGAAAAGTTTCTGAACTTTTACCAGTCGAATAATTTTTATCAAATTATTCTTTTGAGTTTTGGCGAAAACAATTTGAAAAATGCTACAAACAATACGATTGCAATCATATGGGATAAATAAATTTATAACAAAAACTAAATTGATTTTTTCTAAAATTTTCACAAATCTGACATGAAATTGTAAGAAGAAACTTTCAAGATTTGAGAAAAGGTTTCGATCAAGCAAGAAAGCAATTTCTTGTTAAATTATCTCAATAAAGAAAAGGTATGTTATGGACATTTAAAAGCAGACAGGCATAAATTTTACTATTTATTACAAAAATTGTAATTTTTTTGTAATGAATCGCTTTTGTACACGTAAGCAAAATATTTTTTATTAAACGAGTCTGCATCAATTGCAATCATCGTAGGTGGTATTGTTTGTAGCATTTTGCAACTTGTTTTCGCCAAAACTCAACAAATACCTAATTTGATAAAATTATTCGACTGGTCAAAAGTCCACTAAATTTTCAGTTTATGAAATAATGTAAACTCAGCATTCCTAACATTGAATTATGTTAAGTTAGCATTACTTTTAATAAATTCTGTTAAAAATTCTGCTAAATTTTCTTGTGTGGTGAAAAATCCCTACTAGCGTTTTGTTAGGATTTGACGTTTTACACGCATAATCGCACTTGCAACTTCTCTATTTTCTATGTTCTCTGGATTCAGTTAAACAACGCTTATGTTGAAGTGGAGTTTTTTTTATTAAGTTACTAGTATATACCCGCGGTCTTGCCCGCCTCTGCGAAGTACCCTTTCAACATTTTAGATAAGAATTCGGTCGTCGAAGTTCACCAAGCAAGGTAGATTGATCAAATAAAAAACTGTTGGAAGATCAATAATTTGTCTCTATGTTCTAGAGTTTTGAAAAAATTGTATGTATTGAAAAACGGGTTTCAAAAGTTTTAATTAAATATACATACAAATCCTTGAAATCGATTGAAAGTGAGTTTTCTAAAGTTAAATATTGCTTTGGCTTTAAGTCTTGATATTAATGTCTCAGAAAGCATTTATCGAATAGTTCATCTAAACTTCAAACTTTGATATTTATATAATATTATATTGAATACTGAAGCATTTGCCAAGGGTATTTAAAAATTTCAAAATTCCCAATGGGGAAAGGTAGATTGATTAAATAATTTCAGGTTTTTGGGCAATCACATTTTGATCGATAACTTTTTGTTTAATACCCATATTGTGAGGCAATTTTAAGGCTTTTGAGCCACCTCTTTTTCACCGATAACTCAGTTATCGATAAATTTATCAAAATATATCAAATTCCAGATGAAAGCTGGGGTCATTACCTTTCTTTTGATACCCATATTGTGAGAAAATTTTAAGGTTTTTGGGTAATCGCATTTTCACCGATAACTTAGTTATCGATAAATTTATCGAAATATATCGAAGTCCAAATGAAACCTGGAGCCATCCTCTTTCGTTGGATACCCATATTGTAGGGCAATTTTAAGGTTTTTGGGCAATCACATTTTCACCGATAAATTTATCGAAATATATCGAAGTCCAAATGAAACCTGGGGCCATGCCCTTTCATTTGATACCCATATTGTGGGGCAATTTTAAGGTTTTTGTGCAATCACATTTTCACCGATAACTCAGTTATCGATAAATTTATCGAAATATATCGAAGTCCAAATGAAACCTGCGGTCATGCCCTTTCGTTTGATACCCATATTGTAGGGTATTTTAAGGTTTTTGGGCAATCACATTTTCTTCGATAACTCAGTTATCGATCAATTTATCGAAATATATCGAAGCTCAAATGAGACCTAAGACCTTCCAGTTTCGTTTGATACCCATATTGTACGAAGTTTCTACACCTGTATGCGAAATATCATAAGTTAAGGTCAAGTGTACTCAGAATTATATGGGAAAAACAAAAAATCGAAAAGTAACGGTCCCTAGCATGGCCGGACCCCCAAAATTGATAGCCTATACCTCCTTCCAGACTATTAGCTGTCTGCCTGCCAAATTTCAACAAAATCCGTCTTGCCATTCTCACGTTATTGAGGAACAGAAGTAAACGTCTGGACATCCAAACATGGCGACATTCACATTTATAATATTAGTAAGATTATATTGAACTAGTATATCCCGTGGTCGAAATTCGACCAATTTAAAATAGTTGAACTTATTCAAACATCTGATCAACTTTTTGTCATTAGCTGCCTTTAGGCCCGTGGCCGAACCTCGACCAACTTAAATGTATACATTAAAAACTCATCTATAGGCAAAATGAGGCCATCAAAGAATTTAAAAAATAGTGGCTGTTATTATATAATAAAAATATTAAATTACAGCAGCCCTTTCCAAAATTATTTATGGCAAATGCCATGCAAATATTCGGATTTCGAGATTTTAATTTGCACTTGAATAATCGGATGATGAGATTGTGCTTAACAAATAGCCACTAATTTATGCGATCGTTTTGTCTCAAACGGTAGAAATCACTAAAATTTATAGAAGTAATCTACCGAAGTCCGATAAATAGACTACTGTGTTTGAAAAAATTTCGCAACTTCGATCTTATATCATCAAAAATTAGACAAAAAACCCAAATTGAATAAGCGGTTATCGCATTTCTATAATGGGTGGTATGTATGCATATGCTTTCCGTCAACTAAAAATATTCAGCAATTTTTTTCTCGAAAATAGATATCACAAACATAAAAATTTTAAAAAAGTCAAGATAAGAAATTTTTATATATTGAAAAAATAAAAACAATTTTCAACGAAAAAAAATTAAAAAAAAAAATTGACCGATAGCTCTACTTGAACCATTAACCGCTCGACCACTACCCCCGACGCTTCCCACTGGGCTATCGCTTTATGTACAAATTGATTGTCAGATAACCAATTCAAGTGGCATGAGAAATTTTCATTCGCTTATTACAGATAAATGAAGCAGGATTGGTTATATATTAGATAATTGTGCACTGCCTTAGAGGTATGCCAACAAATCCATATGTATTTCATAAATATTTATGCATATTTAGTATGGGTTTAAGCTTGTCAAATATTTATATGTAAAATTTGTTAGAATATTAATATAAAAGATACTGAAGCATTTGCCAAGGGTATTTAAAAATTTCAAAATTCCCAATGGGGAAAGGTAGATTGATTAAATAATTTCATGTTTTTGGGCAATCAAATTTTGATCGATAACTTTTCGTTTAATACCCATATTGTGAGGCAATTTTAAGGCTTTTGAGCCACCTCTTTTTCACCGATAACTCAGTTATCGATAAATTCATCGAAATATATCAAATTCCAGATGAAACCTGGGGCCATTACCTTTCTTTTGATACCCATATTATGAGAAAATTTTAAGGTTTTTGGGCAATCGCATTTTCACCGATAACTTAGTTATCGATAAATTTATCGAAATATATCGATGACCAAATGAAACCTGGAGCCATCTTCTTTCGTTGGATACCCATATTGTAGGGCAATTTTAAGGTTTTTGGGCAATCACATTTTTATTGATAACTCAGTAATCGGTAAATTTATCGAAATATATCGAAGTTCAAATGAAACCTGGAGCCATCCCCTTTCGTTTAATGCCCATATTGTAGGGCAATTTTAAGGGTTTTGGGCAATAACATTTTCACCGGTAACTCAGTTATCGATGAATTTATCGAAATATATCGAAGTCCAAATGAAGTCTGCGGCCATCCCCTTTCGTCGGATACCCACATTGTAGGGCAATTTTAAGGTTTTCGGGCAATCACATTTTCACCGATAACTTAGTTATCGATCAATTTATCGAAATATATCGAAGTCCAAATGAAACCTGGAGCCATCCCTTTTCGTTGGATACAAATATTGTAGGGCAATTTTAAGGTTTTTGGGCAATCACATTTTTATACCCAGTGTACTAGTACTTGAGTAAAAATTAAGATATTTGCATGAAATTTTATATACAGGTTACTTTTT
Source organism: Campiglossa producta (assembly GCA_964058755.1). Taxonomy (NCBI): domain Eukaryota; kingdom Metazoa; phylum Arthropoda; class Insecta; order Diptera; family Tephritidae; genus Campiglossa; species Campiglossa producta. The sequence continues at coordinate 139,824,653 of CAXKVI010000001.1, forward strand.
GGCCCAGGTAGGTTGCTATTGAAAATGGGCGAAATCGGATGATAACCACGCCGCCTTTTTCGAGATCGAAAATTTCGAAAATCATACAAATTAACATAACTTGAGGAATTTGCATGAAATTTGGTATACAGATTGCTCGGATTATAACCACGTCCCTTTTGTCGGTATCGAAAATTTCGAAAATCACATAAACTGACATATATCGGTAGCGGAAATTGATAAAATGATATAAGGTTTGTTTACTGACCAAAAAAAAGTTCAGAGCAGGTTAGAGCAGAGCAGAGCAGGGCAGCTGTCAAAATAGAAATAGAGCAACTCACACCAGAAATGCCATGAAACACTTGAATCTCGATAGTTTCTTTTTATTTGCTTTTTTTGTTTAAATCTTCAAAATTAAGCAAATTCACGTATCTAAAAACATTGATTTTCTTGCAAGCTAATTTTTTTAAAATTTATTTTTTGCTGACTGACAATTGCTTCTCTGCTCTAACTTACTCCATATAAAAAGTTAGAGCAGAAATTTGTGATCTGGATTACTCTAGTTTTGTTTTGAGCGTACTCATGAAACAAAAGATAGAGCAACCTAGAGCAAGAAAAGTGTTCGTTAAACACAATTTTGTGAAATATCTCGATCTGGCGTAAGCTAGAGCAGCCCAATAAACAAACCTATAATTTCATAGGTGAATCTCTCTTATCATTCTATTATGATTTTCTGTTAAAGTTTAAAAAGTGGGCGTGGTACCGTGAACCTAAATTTTAAACTTTTTTGGACTACATATATGACCAAACAAAATTTGGATTCAAATTCAAACTAGACCAGTTTCCATGAAAATTGGCTAAATGAATCGGGTTTCAATTATAAACAAGAAATGTTTTAACAATTTTTTAAAGATAAAATAATTTTTTTGTCCGTTGGCGGGAATTCGAACCAAGACTCTCCGTATCATGCCCGTCTGCTCTACCACTGAGCTACATTGCACACATAAATTTTGTTAGCAAAATTTAATCTTGAATAAGCTTTCAAAAATAAATTTGAATTTTCAAACACAAAAATTTCAATTTTAGACCGAAAAGTTTTAATTTTCAAACCAAAAAACCAAACTCGAACCAAAAACACTCAGAAGGCACAGCCGACTGCTCTACCGCTGAGCTATGACGCACATGAAGTTTTTGGGGGCAAAATTCAATTATATTCAAACAAACCAAAAATAAAAAATTTAGACTGCTTTTTCATTTTTATTTTAAATCGAAACCAAAAGAAATTGAAAATCTCTGTAGGTATTTGGACGGTTTGAAATATTGTACAAAAAAGTTTGAAAAATTGATTAAACTTTATACGGGTTTAAAATTTAGGTTCATTTTTTTAGCCGTGCGGCTACTCTCGATATCGAAAATTTAGAAAATCACCTAAAAGACTGGTCGTAAGTTTTAAACTGATTACGGTAGAATCGTGAAATTCGGCACAAGGTATACTAGAGTTATAGGAAGTATACCTGTTGAAATTAAACGAAATCGCTTCCCAATCACGTCCACTTTCAATATGGAAAATTTCGAAAATCACATAAATTGACATAATTCGGTAAGGTAAATAACTAAAATAGTATAATTATAGTATAATTTGGTAGTTAAATTTGTAAGGAATTGTCTACTATTAACGAGTCTTAAAAGATGAGTTAATTTTGTTAAGTGAGCCACCTATAATTTTTTCGACGGCCATGTATTTTATTGAAAGTGGGTAGTATGGCTCAGAACGATTAAACAAAAATACGTATACAATTTTTCGAAATACGAATTATTTTGAAAGTTATATCCATCAACAGTTTTCGAAATTCCTCACTTTTTGATGATTTTATATATAAAAGATGGTATCTTCTACAAAAGGACATTTCCAATTTTAACTTCTCCATCGTGGCGAGATGGCGCTTTTGTATGATGTTGTTGGGCATTGCATTAGTAACTATTAGCAAAAAAAAATTTTTTTTGGCACTTTAAGGGAGCGGAAGTTATTTACATCAAAAAGTAAGGAATTTCGAAAAGTGGTGATAGCTATAACTTTGAAAATAATTTGAATTTCGAAAAACTGGCCCAAAACATGTTTTTTTCAATTTAAAACTTTGTCACAAATTGGGCGTAAGTATATTAGAAGTAAGAAATGCATTCAACTATAAGTAATATTTTGAGGGCACACGACCAATGTACATATATGTTATACCGTAGCATAAATAAATAGTAATTTTATAACTAACTAATAAATTTATTGAGTTCGTTTTTCCAAAATTATAATATATATAGAAAATATATAACTTATAGGTACTACTATTGTTTCCATACACTGGGTATTTAATGTTCGGCTTACCCGAACTTAGACTTCCTTACTTCTTATTGATAACTCAGTAATCGGTAAATATATCGAAGTTCAAATGAAACCTGGACCATCCCCATTCGTTTAATACCCATATTGTAGGGCAATTTTAAGGTTTTTGGGCAATCACATTTTCACCGATAACTCAGTTATCGATAAATTTATCGAAATATATCGGAGTCCAAATGAAATCTGGGGCCATGCCCTTTCATTTGATACCCATATTGTAAGGCAATTTTAAGGTTTTTGGGCAATCACATTTTCACCGATAACTCAGTAATCGATAAATTTATCGAAATATATCAAAGTCCAAATGAAACCTGGGGCCATGCCCTTTCATTTTATACCCATATTGTGGGGCAATTTTAAGGTTTTTGTGCAATCACATTTTCACCGATAACTCGGTTATCGATAAATTTATCGAAATATATCGAAGTCCAAATGAAACCTGCGGTCATGCCCTTTCGTTTGATACCCATATTGTAGGGTAATTTTAAGGTTTTTGGGCAATCACATTTTCTTCGATAACTCAGTTATCGATCAATTTATAGAAATATATCGAAGCTCAAATGAGACCTAAGACTTTCCAGTTTCGTTTGATACCCATATTGTACGAAGTTTCTACACCTGTATGCGAAATATAATAAGTTAAGGTCAAGTGTACTCAGAATTATATGGGAAAAACAAAAATTCGAAAAGTAACGGTCCCTAGCATGGCCGGACCCCCAAAATTAAAAAAATAGCCTATACCTCCTTCCAGACTATTAGCTGTATGCCTGCCAAATTTCAAGAAAATCCGTCTTGCCATTCTCACGTTATTGAGGAACAGAAGTAAACGTCTGGACATCCAAACATCGCGACATTCACATTTATAATATTAGTAAGATTAGATTGATTAAATAATTTCAGGTTTTTGGGCAATCACATTTTGATCGATAACTTTTCGTTTGATACCCATATTGTGGGGCAATTTTAAGGCTTTTGAGCCACCTCGTTTTCACCGATAACTCAGTTATCGATAAATTTATCGAAATATATCAAATTCCAGATGAAACCTTTCTTTTGATACCCATATTGTGAGAAAATTTTAAGGTTTTTGGGCAATCGCATTTTCACCGATAACTTAGTTATCGATAAATTTATCGAAATATATCGAAGTCCAAATGAAACCTGGAGCCATCCCCTTTCGTTGGATACCCATATTGGTGGGCTATTTTAAGGTTTTTGGGCAATCACATTTTTATTGATAACTCAGTAATCGGCAAATTTATCGAAATATGTCGAAATTCAAATGAAACCTGGAGCCATCCCCTTTCGTTTAGTGCCCATAGTGTAGGGCAATTTGAAGGGTTTTGGGCAATAACATTTTCACCGATAACTCAGTTATCGATAAATTTATCGAAATATATCGAAGTCCAAATGAAGTCTGCGGCCATCCCCTTTCGTTGGATACCCATATTGTAGGGCAATTTTAAGGTTTTCGGGCAATCACATTTTCACCGATAACTTAGTTATCGATAAATTTATCGAAATATATCGAAGTCCAAATGAAACCTGGAGCCATCCCTTTTCGTGGGATACAAATATTCTAGGGCAATTTTAAGGTTTTTGGGCAATCACATTTTTATTGATAACTCAGTAATCGGTAAATTTATCGAAATATATAGAAGTTCAAAAGAAACCTTTCGTTTAATACCCATATTGTAGGGCAATTTTAAGGTTTTTGGGCAATCACATTTTCACCGGTAACTCAGTTATCGATAAATTTATCGAAATATATCGAAGTCCAAATGAAACCTGCGACCATCCCCTTTCAATGGATACTCATATTATAGGGCAATTTTAAGCTTTCTGGGCAATCACATTTTCACCGATAACTCATCATCATCATCATTTATTGGCGCTTAACCGCCTAAGCGATTTTGGCCGTCGCCTATCAAAGCACTCAGTTATCGATAAATTTATCGAAATATATCGAAGTCCAAATGAAACCTGGGGTCATGCCCTTTCATTTGATACCCATATTGTAGGGCAAATTTAAGGTTTTTGGGCAATCACATTTTCACCGATAACTCAGTTATCGATAAATTTATCGAAATATATCGAAGTCCAAATGAAACCTGGGGCCATGCCCTTTCGTTTGATACCCATATTGTAGGGCAATTTTAAGGTTTTTGGGCAATAACATTTTCACCGATAACTCAGTTATCGATAAATTTATCGAAATATATCGAAGTCCAATTGAAACCTGGAGCCATCCCTTTTCGTGGGATACAAATATTGTAGGGCAATTTTAAGGTTTTTGGGCAATCACATTTTTATTGATAACTCAGTAATCGGTAAATTTATCGAAATATGTATATCGAAGTTCAAAAGAAACCTTTCGTTTAATACCCATATTGTAGGGAATTTTAAGGTTTTTGGGCAAGCACATTTTTACCGGTAACTCAGTTATCGATAAATTTATCGAAATATATCGAAGTCCAAATGAAACCTGCCACCATCCCCTTTCAATGGATACTCATATTGTAGGGCAATTTTAAGCTTTCTGGGCAATCACATTTTCACCGATAACTCAGTTATCGATAAATTTATCGAAATATATATCAATGGATACTCATATTGTAGGGCAATTTTAAGGTTTTTGGGAAATCACATTTTCTTCGATAACTCAGTTGTCGATAAGTTTATCGAAATATATCGAAGCCCAAATGAGACCTAATACCTTCCAGTTTCGTTTTATACCCATATTGTACGAAGTTTCTACACCTGTATGCGAAATATCATAAGTTTAGGTCAAGTGTACTCAGAATTATATGGGAAAAACAAAAAATCGAAAAGTAACTGTCCCTAGCATGGCCGGACCCCAAAAATTTAAAAAAAAAATAGCCTATACCTCCTTCCAGACTATTAGCTGTCTGCCTGCCAAACAAAATCCGTCTTGCCATTCTCACGTTATTGAGGAACAGAAGTAAACGTCTGGACATCCAAACATCGCGATATTCACATTTATAATATTAGTAAGATTTTTGAATTTTTTTTGGTTTGCTTCATTGAACTAAACGTTCTTTTATTATTTTTTTTTTTTGGATTTTTTTTTGGGTACATTGCTTGTGCTATTTACATATTGTAGTAAGAGTTTTCTTTTCTTTAATCCATTTGTTTTTTTTTCTTTTGATTTAACTAAACACTTTTCGTTAGATTTTCATTCCATTTTTCCCTTTTCTTTAATTCTATAATTTTAATTGTATCTATAGTTGTAAGTTTTCATTTTTTATTTTGCTATTATACATTTTTTTACTAGTTGTAAGTTAATTTATAATTTCGGTTAATTTTTTTTTAATTTTGGATTGAGTTAGAAGTTTAATTTTTTTCTTTTGTTTTTCTTAAAACCGTTTCAATAATTTTAATTTTTGTAGCTATATGAATAAATTGAAAAGAATTTGTTTTGGTTTGTTTGTTCATAGTTTTTTTGGTTTATATGGGCTGAAAGAAAGATACCATGTCTGGCTAAGTGAGCAGCTGATTGGTGTGGGTGTTGTACTTGTGCATTAGAGGGGATGTGAATGTGAGGCGACTAGGACAGACAGGACAAATTAGGAACATGGGACGATAACTGACGGACGGACATGTGTCAGGCAAAGGGGAATCCACTCGGTGAGCGGAGTCAAAGTGGAGTCCAAGGTCGTTCATGATCTATGAACGAGAGGGCGGGATGACTCCACCTGACACGGACAGGCCTCTCTTTTTCAACTCTTTTCCTTTGTTATCTATCTATTTAGACTTCACCCAGGCATGAACCTTTTTTTTTTTGTGTAGCTGCAGGCAAGGCTGGTGAGCAAAAACTCACCCCAACCGAAGAGCTAGCGGGATGCCACCGCGCCACTTGCCACCGTTGCCTTGCCCCAACAGCCAGTTACATTACAATGGCGCCCAAAGTAATAGCCCAATTTTCAATTTTTTTATTTTTAATTTTTAAGTTTCAATTTTCATTTTTCAATGGTTAATTTTCAAATTTTAACTTGCAAGTTTTAGTTTTCGTTCATTAAACAATTTTTTTTGCCATAGTAAATTTCCTTTCTTTTTGCTTTCCTGTCTTGAAAAGACCTCCTTGCCTTTCCATAATTTTTTTTGTTTTGCAATAACTATCCTCTATTTTATAACTTTAGTTTACGCTTTTCTCTTTTACCTTTATTTCAATTTCCAATTTCCATCTCTGACTGGAATGGACTGTGGTAGGGGCATCATCGCTTGGATCAGTCCGACGCGATATGTGCCACTACCACAAAAGCAAGGGGGGATACTCGTCTTGCCGTAGAAATTCCTTACGAGAGCTGCATCGCTTGCATAAGTGGTATTCTGCGGTAAGACTAGTATATTGACAAGTAGATGTTTTAGCGTATAGGTGACTGTCTAAGCTACCGGGTACATAGTCCAGCACTGCGTACACGTGAGGTTTACAGTCAGCCTACACGGAGGAGATGTTAGCGGTGTGACAGCCAAGCTTGAGGCCAGAGCTTAGAGGCTTGTTGTGCCACACTGCAGAAACGGACGAATTGGGGAGACATTAGCTGACTAGGACCTAGACTAATTACATAAGGACCACTCACTCACATTCACCAAGACCTCGCCGAGGTGCTAACACACACCAATAACACACATATATAAATTTTTTATCAACAATACAAATATACAAACATAAAACAACAAACAAGCTTACAACATTTATATACGTACATTATCATAATTAATTATATTCAATTTTTTTTTTTTGTGAAATTGTAATATACACGTATATTTCGTTTTTTTTTTTTTATATAAATACAAACACCCCATTGGAAACTTTTTAACCCTAAGTGAATTTAAAAATTACCTTTTGCGGGATTGAATTAACAAATCTTTGTTTTTTTTTACTCAAAACAAAATTTTTTTTTTGCACATTAAATTTTACCTTTCTCACTTTTACTCTTAATCCTTTTTATAGTTGTTTAAATCGTACCCCTTTTTATCATTATTATTTCGTTGTTGAATTTAGTAGAATACTGTAACATATTTTTGCCCTTTCCTTTTACCATCTTCCACTTGCAATATCAATTGTTTTGAGTTCATTGTACTTAGATTCTTACAACTACACGAACTTAATTAAGAATTTTTTTGATCAGCCCTATTGAGGCCTAAGCGAGCACAATTTTTTCTCAGATTAAACTTTTCAAGTTTTTTGTTTGAAATTTTTTTTTTTGTATTAAACATTTTGAATTTCCGTTTGGCTTACTTTAAGTTTGGTCAACATTAGATTGAACGGCTAAACCTCAACTTTCTAAATCTAATTACCCTTCATTGCTTGATTTTCTTTGTAATAGTTTTTTTTTTTACCCCATTGACCTTCAGTTGCCCAATAATTTTGTGGCCCCATCATTGAAAATTTTATTTTTATCTCGGTTTTTGGATTTGTTTCTTTGGAAGCTTGTTCTTATTTTCTCTTTGGAGTCCCCCTCTGTTAGGTGAGATAGCATTTCGCTGTTTTTTTTTTGGCAATAATAGTTAACCTTTTTATACCCTAACGGTCTTTGGCGATCGGAACCTTTAAATAGTGCGAGAAAGTCTTCCTTGTATGAAGAAGGAGGACGGGCAGGACGAGATTGTCGGAGGATTGGACCTAAACAGGATTGTCACACGGAGCAGAACCAGGGCGTTGCGGGACGAAGTTGTCGGATCGGTTTTTGCGCAGATCGATACGGGCATACCTCATTCCGATCTTTTACCATCAGACCTTGTTAACAGGTGTGCTTCGCGGGTTTTTAGGTCTTCGGGGGAATATATAGTCCAAACAGTCCGTCCGTCTAGCTTTAGAATAACCGAAACATTTTCATTTTCTGGGGGGAAAGTAGCTTTTCGAGGAAAGTCGACGAGCTGTTTAATATGTCCGACACCGAGCAGGAGGGAGCAGTTGGAGGAGCAGTTGAGGGAGCAGTTGGCGGAGCACGAACCGGGGCTATCCCCAGGCGCAAGGAACCAGCAAAGGACCAGGGTACTGAGGCTGAGGGACAGCGGCAAAGCGGACCAACTTCAACGGCCCTCGACATCAACCAGCTGAGCCATATGATGGCGATGATGGCGCAACAAAATGAGCTGATGGCGCAGTACATGGACGAGGTCCGCAACATCCGCGATAACGTTTCGAACCTCAGTAGCCGAGTCGCTGTGAAGGAAACCTCGGCGCACGGGTTAGGAAACCGGCCTGCTCAGTCATCAACTCCGGATAGAAGCAATAGGGACGAAGCAGCCAACCAGCGTGTCGGTCCAAATGCTACGTTGGGGGGTTCAGGTTCATCGGGAAACACCCAGGACCCACCGAAATGGAAGAAGTTGGACCTGGGCAAGTGGCACGTGAAGTTTGACGGCACGAACAAAGGAATTACGGTGGAGAGCTTTTTGTTTAGAATCGAAAAGTTGCGACAGCAACACAACATCTCGCACTTTCAGCTAATCACCGACTTCCATTGTCTCGTGACGGACTCTGCCTTGAAGTGGTACTGGCAGGTCTTAGAGGACCACTCGGACGAACCCGATTTTGGGTACCCCGAGCTAAGGGCGGAGCTGCTAGCCCACTTCAAGACAGCGGAGTCCGATTACGAGATAATCCGCGAGATAATGGAGTGCAAACAACAGCCACTGGAAGGGTTCGACGACTTCTACGGTGAGGTCCATAATTTGACTTTCCGGCTCCGGAAAAGCATCCCAGAGAAGGAGCTGGTAGGGATAATTAGGGGGAACCTGAAGCCCTACTTGGCAAACTTAACGTTTGCGTCGAAAATCGACACGTTGGCTGAGCTGAAAGCTGAATGCAGGCGAGTGGAGCGGCTCATGAAAGAAAATAAGAGTAGGGCCAAGGCAGTCAGTGAGTTAGGGTATCCCGAAGCTACTCCTGGGAATGAGGAAGCAAACCAGACTCCCGTAGACGCGATCTCCAACAATTTCCAGCGTAAAGCGCCGTTCCAGCAGCAAACGCCTGCAACGCAAGGATCTTCGGCACAGCCGAAGCCGTATTTTGGTCCCAATCCCACAACAAATTCGTTCTGTGCGTCCCCTTATCATTTAATGTTGTGTTATGCGTGTGGAATGTCTGTCGACTATTTTGTTAAAAACCCGTTAGAATTAAAGAAAGAGAATCATTGTAAGTCCCCGTTTCATAACATGATTTGTTTTGTGTGTGGTAAGGATACGTCTTTTTGTGTTTTCAAACCTGGGAAGGGAAACTCCCAACTGGCGAAGATTGCCGGGAACTCTCGCCAGGAGATAGTCCACCCGGAATCCAATCCAGGGTCCAAATTTTAAAGAATACTAACGGTACAATGCATATAGAAAGCGGTGCTAGGGATAGGGACGGTGCAATAGAAAGGAAGAAAGTGGAGCCAAAAAGTCTACATCAGAGAAAAATAGAATACGACGAAGCTAGACATTGAAGATTTAATGAAAAGATTATAACAAAAAAGAGAAGCTTTAATAAAATAAAGAAGATGCGGGAAAAGAGGAGAATCATGAAGAGGATTCACCATAAGATAGTCTCCACTATTGTTACCCTTAAGGGAGATAACCGTTTCTTCGCTAGAACTAAAATAGGAGGAAAAGATGTTCTAGCTTTGTTAGATTCGGGGGCTGGCGCGAATTGTCTAGGTAAGAATCATGAAAAATTGATAGAGGGCAGAGAGGATAGCATCATTAAGGTGTCTAATCAAAATATTCGTACAGCAAACGGCGGTGAAACGCCAGTAGTAGGTGCTATCACTCTGCCAGTCTTGTGGGAAGAAGAAGAAAAAAACCTAGAGTTTTTAATCGTGCCAGGCCTCCAACAAGAAGTTTATTTCGGGGTAGACTTTTGGCAGGCTTTCGACCTGGACGTGGTAAGTCGAGGAACGATGGTGCGTTCCGCCCACATGGCCGTTGCAGAATTGGTACCTGCCGAAGGCGACTTGTCGTTTGATGCCGTGTAACATGTCCTGACGAAAGAGCAAAGTGTTGCCTTAGAAAGGGTCAAGGCGCAGTACCCATCTTTTGCTGTCTTGGGGTTAGGGAAGGCCAACGTGAAGGAACATGTGATTGAGGTTTTGGATGAGAATCTCCCAGTGAAACAGAGACACTATCCGATATCACCAGCGATCCAAAAGCATGTTTTTGCAGAGCTAGACCGCATGCTGGGTCTAGGGGTGATTGAGGAGAGCAACAGTAGCTGGAGCTCTCCCGTATCACTGCTGATAAAGGGTGAAAAGAAGCGTCTCTGTCTCGATGCGAGGAAAGTGAAAGAGAGGACGATAAAGGACTTATCCACTTCCGAACATCGATGGGATTCTCAGCCGACTCCAAAACACGAGGTTCATTTCGGCCATTGACCTAAAAGATGCCTTTTGGCAAATTCCACTAGAAAAGAAGACCCGAGAGAAAACCGCGTCTACAGTCGTTTTATCCAAGACTACGCAACTATTGCAGCACCGCTGCACGACTGTCTCACCAAAGAAAAAATTAAAAAGTTCACGATGACCGACGAAGCAAGGAGTTCGTTCGAGCGACTAAAGGAGAGTTTGATTTACGCTCCCGTACTGGTACACCCTGACTTTGACAGACGATTTTACATCCAGTGCGATGCTTCAACCGACGTTGTGGGCGGGGTACTCTTTCAGTTAGACGACGAGAACAACGAAAGACCAATAGCTTACATTTCCGCCAAACTAAATAAGGCGCAGCGTAATTACAGCATCACCGAGCTGGAGTGCTACGCTGCGGTGATAAGTATAAAAAGATTTAGGCCGTACGTTGAAGGTTTACCCTTCACGATCATCACTGATCACGTGAGTCTCAAATGGTTGATGAACCAGAAAGACCTCTCTGGGAACTCGCGCGGTGGAGCTTAAAACTTCAGGCGTACGACTTTGAAATCGAGCACCGAAAAGGAGCAGTCAATGTAGTACCCGATACGCTGTCGCGAGCGCATATGAAGGAAATGCAGCTATCAGACAGACTAATGGACATTGACTTAGACTCGGACTACTTTAAAACTGAAGAGTATGACAAACTTCGGAAAACGGTGACTGAGAACCAAGACAAACTTCCAGAACTGTGCGTGTCAGACGGTTACGTATATAAACGGACTCAGTTTGACAGGGGGACGAGCTTCAGCAGGACCAAGCCTGGAAACTTTGGGTACCGTCGGAGTTGCGAGCAGGGTTGGTGGAATCCTCCCACAGCTCACCTTCGGCCGGCCACGGGGGCATCCACAAAACCTTAGCCCGAATACGCGAAAAGCACTATTGGCCTGGTATGGTAACCGATGTACAAACCTTCCTGAAAGAATGTGAGGTATGCAAGGGAAACAAAACTCAAAATGTGTTTCATAAACCGCCCATGGGAAAGCAACACGTAACCGAAAGACCCTTCCAACGTTTGTTTTTTGACTTTATGGGTCCATACCCACGTACTAGTGATGGTAATGTTTATGTGTTTGTGTGTCTTGATCATTTCTCTAAGTTTGTGTTTTTGAAACCTATGCGTAAAGCCACGTCATTAGATGTAATTAAATTTTTAGAAAAAGAGGTTCTTCACATCTTTGGGGTTCCGGAATACATTCATTCAGATAATGGGAAACAATTTGTCTCCGACATGATTGCGAAGTTTTTAGAGAGATATGGGGTTAATCATATAAAAACCGCTTTCTATTCCCCTTAAGGGAATGCAGCGGAGAGGGTTTATCGCTCTGTTTTGCAGATAGTGAGATCTTTCATTAAAGATAATCAAAAGAACTAGGATAGGTGTATAAGCGACGCAGCTTTTGCCCTACGCAGTGCTATACACTCATCAATAAACTGCTCCCCATACTATGCCACATTTGGCATGCCCATAATGCAACATGGGGCATCATATGCAATAAGCCGCAAATTGGGGGCAGTTAAAGATGTAGATTTAGAGATAAATGCTAAGGCCGATAAGCTACAGAGTATTAGAGATTCGATTATGAAGGAGCTTAAACTAGCACATGAACGGAGCAAAAGGTTTTACAACACTAGGAGCAAAGATGTGAAATTCGAAACCGGACAAGTGGTATACCGCCGAAATTTCAAGCAGAGTTCGAAGATTGAAAACTCCAACGCTAAACTTGCCCCAAAGCAAGTTAAGTGTGTAGTCCTGAAAGCTATTGGAAATTCAATGTACGAACTCGGCGATATGAAAAGAAAATCGGCGTATACCACGCTAAGGATATTTTTGTTGCATGAATCTGTGTTGCATGTGGTGTTATTTGTTGCATGTAGTTTATGTAGAAGTGTTGCATGTTTTATGTAGTAAAGCCTGGACTTGACGGTACATAAACATGTTGACAATTATTCATACTTTTTTTTACCCTCGTAATTATATTTGTTTTTATTTAATTATTATTTATTTATTATATTTATTTTTTGTAATTATTTATTTATTTATTTGCCCATTTATTGACTAATCTTTTTATTTTTTTTATTATTGACACCCTTTATATTAACCTGCCAAGCTGTGATATAGATATAGATACTTACCCTTGATATAGCTTTAACGCCATGATAATCTTTAGATACCTGTGATATAGATTTTAGTAGTAATAAAGTAGAAAAAATTCTGAGTGCTGCCCATAACAACGCGTTACCCTGATTAAATGATAAAGAAGTAAGGGGATAGCCCGGCTTTAGGTCGTGGATACGTTGGGCACCCCAAAACTAATATAAGGCAGGCTGCGCTTTGAATCTTTTTACGGTCACGCTCCATGTTGCATGCAACATCGGCGGCATCCGAGCCTGTAGCGGCAGCCTGTGGGTTAATGCCACATTGCTAAAGTCCGAACACCGCTGTATCTGTGTGTTAACAGCAACGGAGTTTCCCTTGTATGTATTAGTAATGTTACGAAAGTCAAATACACGTATTTAGGTGTCTGAATATGTATCTGTTGGTGTGGGTGAAATTTGTGTCGTGAAAGTGGATATCTGTCGTGTCCCGCCAAATCTGTTAGATGTATGGGTGTCCTTCGTGATTGAGTGAAAGCGAACTTTTTGCCTAAGAGGTACGATCGCCAAGCTAAGCGAGGCAATGAGACAAATCAAAAGTTGAGCAAAGTGAGTGCGGACACCTTTACCCGTATGTGAAGAAAGTGCTGAAAAATTTTAAAACCGTTTTTTTTTGTATATGATAATTTTTTTGGTGGACCACAGTAACGGTCCGTAAGGAGTACAGTTCCCAGATCCGCTGTTTTCTAGGTGAGTGTTAGCCCCAAAATATAAATGAGGGTTCAAAGTGAATATACCTGCTCGGAAAATTTAAGTGAGGAAATGTATTAAATTATGTGCAAAATTGCCAACGTGAAATTCTATTTAAGATATACAAAATTTTTGGAAACTCGAATTTTATTTGAAAGATTTTTAATTGATTCTAATTAATTCCAAACTGGTTAAAGGGTATATTCACTTGCACCCATGTCTCTTTCGCCCTAATAGTGCTAGGCCCTAAGAAAATATTTTTTATCACTATCCCTGTAGAAAAAGCAACAACAACTGGAAACTTAATTTGCCTGCCTATACCACCACCACCACTACTGCAAGTTATATAATAGCGAGGAGAAACACATTAACGAACCAAAGGGGTCAGAAGAAGCATTTTACTGGCACTGGGCTCCACCCCAAAAACAACAAGTTGCCTCAAAGCGCTCATGCCACAGCAACCACCACCACACGAACATACATTTTTTGAAACAAAGACCATTTTTGAGAGAAGATCGAGGAGAGGAAGGAGAAGAATCACCGCTGCCGCTTCAAATCTGGTTTTTTTATATATCTTTTTATTAAAATAATTTTCGCTTCGCTATCATTAGTCAATATCAAATTTTTGTTATTTTTCACTTTTTTTAATTTCCTAAAGTTTTTTGCCTAAGTTAAATTTCAATATTATTTCCCGCTGTATCATCATATATATTCTTATGCTGCCCCAATATTAAGTTATTCTGCCCTGCATTTCAATTAGCCTCTACTATAATTTTTATACGGCTTTGTTAAATTTAAAGTAATTAAGTTTAATTTTTTTATACAGTGGTCACATTATGTTCCTTTTCGTTAGAATTTTCCTAAAATTTTAGTTTAATTAGATATTATAAATTTTTATCTTTTTTGTTTGGATTCCGACCTACCCTAATAGCATTTTTACTTCTATTTGTATTTTTGCTAGGTTAATTTTCTCGGGTTTTTTCAATTAACTTTTTTATTAGTTATTTTCAATACTGCTTAGTTTTGCTATCTCTTTATTTTCATTTTTATACCTTTCATGAACATGAAATGGTATTATAACTTTGGTCCGATGTTTGTAAATATGAGAAGAAGAAGAGATAGACCCATCAATAAGTATACCGAAATGATCAGGATGACGAGATGAGTTGATTTAGCCATGTCCGTCTGTCCGTCTGTCCGTCTGTCCGTCTGTCCGTCTGTCTGTTTGAACGCAAACTAGTCCCTCAATTTTTGAGATATCTGGCTGAAATTTTGTATGTGGCCACCATTTTGTAATATAGGAATCATTTGTCGGAACTGACCAGATCGGACCAGTATAACATATAGCCCCCATACAACCGATTGTTCAGATATAAGGTTTTTTGGCCAAAACTTACGCAATTAAAAAGTTAGAAACGTAAAATTTCGCAACTCGAGTACTTTCTATTTATGTAGTGTATATAGTGAAAATCAACCAGATCGGGCAAATGTAACATATAGCCCCCATACAACCGATTGTTCAGATATAAGGTTTTTTGGCCAAAACTTCTGCAATTAAAAAGTTAGGAACGTAAAATTTTGCAGCTCGAGTACTTTCTATTTATGTAGTTTATATAGTGAAAAGCAACCAGATCGGGCAAATGTAACATATAGCCCCATACAACCGATTGTTCAGATATAAGGTTTTTTGGCCAAAACTTCTGCAATTAAAAAGTTAGGAACGTAAAATTTTGCAACTCGAGTACTTTCTATTTATGTAGTGTATATAGTGAAAATCAACAAGATCGGGCAAATGTAACATATAGCCCCCATACAACCGATTGTTCAGATATAAGGTTTTTTGGCCAAAACTTCTGCAATTAAAAAGTTAGGAACGTAAAATTTTGCAACTCGAGTACTTTCTATTTATGTAGTGTATATAGTGAAAATCAACCAGATCGGGCAAATGTAACATATAGCCCCCATACAACCGATTGTTCAGATATAAGGTTTTTTGGCCAAAACTTCCGCAATTAAAAAGTTAGAAACGTAAAATTTTGCAACTCGAGTACTTTCTATTTATGTAGTGTATATAGTGAAAATCAACTAGATCGGGCAAATGTAACATATAGCCCCCATACAACCGATTGTTCAGATATAAGGTTTTTTGGCCAAAACTTCTGCAATTAAAAAGTTAGGAACGTAAAATTTTGCAACTCGAGTACTTTCTATTTATGTAGTGTATATAGTGAAAATCAACCAGATCGGGCAAATGTAACATATAGCCCCCATACAACCGATTGTTCAGATATAAGGTTTTTTGGCCAAAACTTCTGCAATTAAAAAGTTAGGAACGTATAATTTTGCAACTCGAGTACTTTCTATTTATGTAGTGTATATAGGGAAAATCAACAAGATCGGACAAATGTAACATATAGCCCCCATACAACCGATTGTTCAGATATAAGGTTTTTTGGCCAAAACTTCTGCAATTAAAAAGTTAGGAACATAAAATTTTGCAACTTGAGTACTTTCAATTTATGTAGTGTGTAGAGGAAAATCAAGAAGATCGGGTAAATATAACATATATTTAACCCCATACAACCGGTTGTTCCGATATAAGGTTTTTTGGCCAATACTTCCGCATTTAAAAAGTTAGGAACGTAAAATATTTCACCTTTAGTACTTTCTACATATGTAATGTGTATAGTGTAAGTCAGCACAATTGAACACGTATAATATATAGCCTCCATACAAACGATTGTTCCGATAACTCGGATCCTATTATTTTGTAAGTTTTTTTTTAAATTATAACAAAGGTGTAATGTGTATAGTAAATATAGTTAAATTGAAACAGGCTGTACTGGGGATCAAACAGTGAAAATCGTGACGCTTATTCATGAAAGGTATATAGCCTTCGGCACAGCCGAAGACAACTTTCCTTACTTGTTTTTAGTTCTATAACTACCTTTTCTTTCTTTCGAATTCCCCCTTTTTTTGTTTGTTTAAGTTCAAAAGCCTCCTTTTTTTATACAATTTTGTAAACCGGATTTTTGCTCTTTACGTTCATACGTTTTTTTCTTTTTTTATAATTTTTAATTTCGCTTTGGATTTTAATTTTTCTGCTTATCGAAGCCTTTGCATCCCAATTTTCCTCACCCTTCTTTCTCGACCCCGATATCCCAAATAAACCCCTTATTGCCGTTCTCTCCACCTTTTTCTTTTCTTCTTGTTTCTTGATCACGTTCCTGTTCCACACCCTTCCACACAACTTTTTTATGCAAGCTTTCTAGATAGTTTTCTTTATTTATCATTCCATTTTTACCACGCTTTTATTAGGTTCACTTGTATGTTTGTTTGTTTGCTTGTTTGCTTGTATGTATGTGACTCTCGTTCGGTGTAAGCCCCAGGGGCCTAAAAACCGTAAAATGTCCCTACAATATGGGTATCAAACGAAAGGGGGAGACCCCAGGTTTCATTTGGACCTCGATATATTTCGATAAATTTATCGATAACTGAGTTATCGGTCAAAATGTGGTTGCCCGAAAACCTTAAAATTTCCCTACAATATGGGTATCAGACGAAAGGGGAAGACCCCAGGTTTCATTTTGACTTTGATAAATTTCGATAAATTTATCGATAACTGAGTTATCGTTCAAAATGTGATTGCCCAAAAACCTCAAAATTTCCCTTCAATATGGGTATCAAACGAAAGGG
The DNA here is from genome assembly GCA_964058755.1 of Campiglossa producta. Classification (NCBI taxonomy): domain Eukaryota; kingdom Metazoa; phylum Arthropoda; class Insecta; order Diptera; family Tephritidae; genus Campiglossa; species Campiglossa producta. The sequence continues at coordinate 139,841,978 of CAXKVI010000001.1, forward strand.
GAAGACAGCAGGTTTCATTTGGACCTCGATATATTTCGATAAATTTATCGATAACTGAGTTATCGGTCAAAATGTGATTGCCCAAAAACCTCAAAATTTCCCTACAATATGGGTATCAAACGAAAGGGGAAGACCGCAGGTTTCATTTGGACCTCGACATATTTCGATAAATTTATCGATAACTGAGTTATCGGTCAAAATGTGATTGCCCAAAAACCTCAAAATTTCCCTACAATATGGGTATCAATCGTAAGTGGAAGACCCCAGGTTTCTTTTGGACCTCGATATATTTCGATAAATTTATCGATAACTGAGTTATCGGTCAAAATGTGGTTGCCCGAAAACCTTAAAATTTCCATACAATATGGGTATCAAACGAAAGGGGAAGACCCCAGGATTCATTTTGACTTCGACATATTTCGATAAATTTATCGATAACTGAGTTATCGGTCAAAATGTGGTTGCCCGAAAACCTTAAAATTTCTCTACAATATGGGTATCAAACGAAAGGGGCAGACCCCAGGTTTCATTTTGACTTCGATATATTTCGATAAATTTATCGATAACTGAGCTATTGGTATAAATGTGATTGCCCAAAAACCTCAAAATTTCCCTACAATATGGGTATCAAACGAAAGGGGAAGACCGCAGGTTTCATTTGGACCTCGATATATTTCGATAAATTTATCGATAACTAAGTTATCGGTCAAAATGTGATTGCCCAAAAATCTCAAAATTTCCCTACAATATGGGTATCAAACGAAAGGTGAAGGCCCCAGGTCTCATTTGGACATCGACATATTTCGATAAATTTATCGATAACTGAGTTATATATTGCGATAAATTTATCGATAACTGAGTTATCGGTCAAAATATGATTGCCCAAAAACCTAAAAAATTCCCTAAAATATGGGTATCAAACGAAAGGTAAAGGTCCCAGGTTTCATTTGTACATCGACATATTTCGATAAATTTATCGATAACTGAGTTATCGGTCAAAATGTGGTTGCCCGAAAACCTTAAAATTTTCCTACAATATGGGTATCAAACGAAAGGTGAAGGCCCCAGGTTTCATTTGGACATCGATATATTGCGATAAATTTATCGATAACGGAGTTATCGGTCAAAATGTGGTTTCCCGAAAACCTTAAAATTTCCCTACAATATGGGTATCAAACGAAAGGCGAAGCCACAGGTTTCATTTGGACTGCTGTATTTTTCGATATATTTATGGATAATTTCATACGACATTTGACTAAAAAGTAAAAAATAAATATAGTTTAAAAAACTAAAACTCACGCTTTTAGAGAGTATTGAACTAAAAGGCTGAAAATAATTTTAAAACCCCTACACAGTAGTATTGTGGAAAAAGCGTGGTCCGCTTTGTGACATAATTTTCGTATATCGAGCGCTCCACGCTTTTCCCACATAATGCTAGTTTCTTTACTACGCTTTCATTAGCTTTACTTGTACATACATACATATGTATGTTTTCTTGTTTGTATGTAACTCTACTTCAGTCTACCCGATAGTGGAATATGACTGTCACAAAAACCTTGAAATGTGCCTTCAATATGGGTGTCAAACGATAGGAAGTTGCATTTGGACTTTGATATATTTATCGATAACTAAGTTATCGGTCATAATGCCTACAATCTGGATACCAAATAAAAGGGAAGTTCTACTGGTTTCTATTGGACTTTGGAATATTTCGATATATTTATCAATAACTGAGTTACCGGTCAAAATGAGGTTGTCCAATAATATTCAAAATTGCCTACAATATGGGTATCAAACGAAAGTGGAGGCAAAGAAGTTTCGTTTGCACTGCGGTATATTTCGATATATTTATCGATTACTTTATAACACATTTAACTAAAAAATAAATATAGTTTAAAAAGCGAAAACATGCGCTTTTAAAGAATATTGTACTAAAAAGGTAAAAATAATTTAAATAAAAAACGAAGATTATGGAACAAAGCGGACCACGCTTTTTCCACAATACTACTGTGTAGGTTAGGTTAGGTTCAAGTGGCTGCCGCAGAGGCACACTTAGGCCAGTTTTGAAAGGCCCGTTGTGATACCACCAACACAAGGAAAGTCAGTCCCGGGACCCAGCCATATGGAAAATCCCTGAGTTGTTGGGATTTTCCACATAGCAGAATCCCGGGACTGACACTCCTAAACCGACACCGTTACTCCTCCTCGAACCACTTAGATGACTTTATGAAGCCCATCAAGTCCTTTATGTCCATTTCCGCGATCTGGCTTAGGCTATCCAGGAACGGCACTCCCAAAAAGCGCGTTCTCGCGCCGCTTAAAGCCGGACAGTTGCAGATGAGGTGCTCCACTGTTTCCTCCTCCTCATCATCTTTGCAACTCCTGCAGCATCGTCGGTAGGGCACACCTAGCCTTTCTGCATGCCTACCAATGAGGCAGTGACCGGTTAATACCCCTATCAATATGCAGATTTCCCTCCTAGTTAGGGCATAAATGCGTCTAGACCTTTTAAGATCCCATTTTGGCCAGGTTTGTTTCGATATGCGACACCCTGGGGATAGCAGCCATCTTTCGTTGGCTTGACGGAGTGTGTGCTCCTTCAGCATTAGTTTGCATGTGGCAAACGGCATACCTAAGCGCTCTTTATCCTGAAGAACCTGCTTGGTCGTGCCCTGCCTGGCAAGCTCCTCTGCCTTACAGTTTCCCTCAATGCCCCTATGTCCCGGGACCCATATGAGGTTTACGCGGTTCTGTTGGGCCATCTCCTGAAGAGATCGACGACAGCTGAGCGTCAGTTCAGAGTTGAACGTGTATGAGCCAAGGGATTTGATGGCCGCTTGGCTATCGCTGAAAATAGCGATATCTTCTCCGATAACACGTTTGCTTAACCAGGCCGCGGCGTCGAGGATTGCCGAGACTTCCGCCTGGAAGACGCTACAATGATCAGGTAGTCTGAAGGAGAGCTCAAGGTCCAAATCCCTTGAATAAACTCCTCCTCCAACTCTGCCGTCCAACTTCGAGCCGTCGGTGTATATGGAAGTGCCACCATTTGTTTCGGGACACCAATCCTCTCCCAGTCTTCTCTGCTGGGAATGTCTATTTTGAAACAGCTATCCCCGACTGTAGTAGTCGCACAACGATCTGTGCTTAGAGGGAGAAAGCTGTAAGATTCCAGAATACTGGAGTGTCCAATAGTACCCGCAGACCAACTGGAGGTTTCTCTTAGGCGCAGAGCTGATGCCGCCGCTGACCGAAACCCTTCCAGATCAAGTGGCAAAATGCCCAGAATGACCTGGAGGGCTTCGTTGGGCGTTGTCCTTAGCGCACCGCTTATACAGATCATATTGGATCTATGGACTTTCCGCAACAGATTCAGGTATGTTGCCTGGCTCAGCGCAGGCCACCATACGACGACTCCATAAAGCATGATTGGGCGAATGATGGCCGTGTAGATCCAACTGCATACTGTAGGGCTGAGCCCCCATTTTTTGCCAATGGCTCTTTTGCATGTGTAAAGAGCGATGCAAGCTTTCTTCTGGCGCTGAAGAACATTCTCCTTCCAATTCAATTTCCTGTCCAGAACTATGCCTAGAAACTTGGCCTTATCCGACAAGCCCAGGCGCGTGCCATCTAGTTCTGGTAGGCTTAGTGGCGGTATTTTGTACCGGTTGGTGAAGAGGACAAGTTCCACCTTCCCTGGGTTGATACTAAGTCCGCAGCGAGAGGACCACGTCGAAACTTCTCGCAGTGCTACTTGCATCAGGTCACACAGAGTTTGTGGGAACTTGCCTCTGATTGCAATAGCTAAATCGTCTGCGTATGCCACTATCTTCCCGCCCCCCCAGCTTGTGTCACGTAGCAACGAGTTGACTGTGAGGTTCCATAAAAGCGGGGAAAGAACACCACCCTGGGGTGTTCCCCTTGTGACATAACGTGATAACTCAACCGTACCAAGTGAAGAAGCTATTTTCCTTCCCCTTAAAGGTTGGTCAATTAAATCAGTTAGAGGTCTATCTACGCCCAGATTAGTTACAGCGGAGTTGATAGCCTCCGGGCTTATATTGTTGAAAGCCCCCTCAATGTCTAGGAGGGCCACGAGACAGTAGTCCTTTTCACACAGCGATTTCTCAATGACAGACACTAGGCTGTGCAGAGCGGTTTCTGTTGATTTACCCTTGGTGTATGCATGCTGATAGCTAGAGATAAGGTTGCTATCAATAGTTGTTAAGAGGTAGTCGCTTAGTATCCTCTCAAAGGTTTTTAGTACAAAGGACGAGAGACTGATCGGTCTGTAGTCTTTTGGCTCGTAGTGGGATGCCTTCCCAGCCTTAGGGATAAACACTACCGTGGCGCTTCTCCAGGAGCCCGGAATGTGGTTGAGAGCCAGGCAGGCTGTGAAGAGAAATACCAGCCATTTAGCTGATGTCTCCAACGTGTTTATAAGTTGCGCGGGGATAATCCCGTCCGGCCCGGCAGCCTTATACGGTTCAAAGCTCTTAACTGCCCACCTTACTCTTTCCTCAGTGATGGGTATATTTACTGCCAGGTTTGTTGCAGGTGCTAGTGGTGCATCATGCAGATTCCCCGGAAAATGTGTATTCAAGAGCAGCTCAAGGGTTTCCTCTTCCGTGCTGGTCCAGGATCCGTCAGGTTTTCGCAGATAGCTGATGGTTGTTTGACTTTTCGAGAGGACTCGTCTAAGTCTCGCTGTGTCGTCGACCTTTTCGACGCCAGTGCAGAAATTTCTCCACGAGGTTCTCTTCGCCTGTCTCAGAGATTTTTTGTAGGCCCTTAGTTTAGCTTTATATTCGAGCCAATGAGGCTCAGAGCCGAAGCTCTTGGCCTTGTTAAATTGTTTCCGGCATGATATTCGGAGCGAGTCCAAATCGTAGGACCACCAATGTGGCCTGTGTTTACCGCGTGGTTTTGGCACTGGACAAGCCTGTCCTAGAGCATTTGAGAGCGCCGATGTAAATGTAATACTACTGTGTAGGGGTTTTAAAATTATTTTCAGCCTTTTAGTTCAATACTCTCTAAAAACGTGAGTTTTAGTTTTTTTAAACTATATTTATTAGTTTTCACTTTCGTTATTTAGTTGCAGTTTCATATTTCAATTTACTTCCTGATTAAATTTTTAATTTGCTTTGTTTTAATTTTTAATTTGTTCGGTTGCAAAGCATTTATTAGTTTTTTCTTCATTTATTTACTAGCACAATTTTTGCTTTGATTCGGACGGCCACCGCACGCCCGAATAATTTCCAATTTTGTTTTGGTTACCTCTCCTACCTACGCGTGAGTAGGTGAAACCTTCCAAGACAGGAATTCTTACATATGTATGTGTTAGGTTTTATTTCTTTCCAGCTACCCGCTCTCCGCGACGCAGGCGCCTCTGTAAACGGGATGATCGGTAAGTGCTAGCAGAGAAAATAGAAAAAATTTTCTATGTTCTCTGGTTGAACTGAATCCCCAAAGATCTGCGAACAAAACTTTCAACCGACAAAGACTTTCTGAAAAGAGGCATAGGTACCTTCAATGAGTTTGTGAGAGAAGATGAGAAAATAGCGGTTGTAAAATGTATGAACAGCCGTTCGGTTCTTATGGCAACCACGTCGACTGGAACAAGGCCAGTTATACCTGTTCGTCGATGGGATAAGAAAGCCAAACAATACATTAATAAATGTCAATTGTCCGAGCACGGTTGCAAGTTACAACAAGTCAATGGGAGGGGTTGATCCTGCGAACAGTTTTATATTCTACTAGCAGACCCGACAGACGTTGTCCTGCCTGCATTCTTATCCCCACATCCTTATCCCTGTCCCTATCCCTACCCCTATCCCTGATAGCTCATTTACATAAAATTATTTCAGCGCGTGATGGCCATCTCTTACTTACTTACTTAAAACAGCCTTAAACCTCCTAGGTAATGATGGCCATCTCGCTTTTACTTATTGGCTTTTACCGGGCTTACAAAACCAGTACGAATCTGCTTGCTTAAGCAATTGTTTTTTTTTACCACGCTTTTATTAGGTTCACTTGTATGTTTGTTTGTTTGTTTGTTTACTTACTTGCATGTATGTAACTCTCGTTCGGTCTAAGCCCCAGTGGCCAAAAACCGTAAAATGTCCCTAAAATATGGGTATCAAACGAAAGGGGAAGGCCCCAGGTTTCATTTGGACATCGATATATTTCGATAAATTTATCGATAACTGAGTTATCGGTCAAAATATGATTGCCCAAAAACCTAAAAAAATCCCTACAATATGGGTATCAAACGAAAGGTGAAGGCCCAGGTTTCATACGGCATCGACATATTTCGATAAATTTATCGATAACTGAGTTATCGGTCAAAATGTGGTTGCCCGAAAACCTTAAAATTTCCCTACAATATGGGTATCAAACAGACCTGTTAAATAATGATTAAAAAAATTAATAATTATTAATTACATGGTAAGGTAATCAGAAATGTTTTTAATCATTAATTGCCAGTAGCTATACAATATTAATGATTAATTTTAATTAATTAAGAAAAATGTATTAATTAATGATTAAAAAAACTTTAATTGCATGATTAATATAAAAATGTTTAATTATTTTTAATGCATTTTAATTACATCTTTAAATTGATTAACGTAATTGAATTATTATTTTTGATTATTTTTAATTATGTGATTAATATGATTAACGTAATTAAATAATTATTTTTGATTAATATTAATTATATGATTAATATGATTAATGTAATTAAATGGTTATTTTTGATTAAATCTATATGAGCGTTTCTTTTTCAACTGATCCAAATTTTGTAAAAAATCAAACGTCATGTCACGGATTTTAATCAAATTGGGTTTACACGTAGGGACTATAAATTGATTTGACACGTATTTTTTGTTTTTCTAATTTTTCGATATTCTTCGGAGATATGATCTGTCAAAGTTTGGAATTTTTCTTAAACTAATAAACTTTTTGCATTTTGCAATTTTTTTATTTTTTTTATTATAACAATTGCATTTTTAACATTGCAACTGCACAGTGTTACCCACAACATTTTTAGTTCTAAATACCGGCACTCGATTGCTTATTAAATTCTCTACAAAATCAATATATTTCAAAAATGGGGTCTTCATACGGACTTTTACTAAAATACATATTTACAAGACTAACTCTATATTTTTGTATGAAAAAAAATAAAAAAAAATTAAATCAAACAAGTTTTTTTTTTTGTATTGGGACAATCCATATGAAAACGTCTAATTCAAAAAGCTGGCTAGTCTCCTATTTCGCTGAAACTTTGAGGGACACTTCTTTAGGGTCCTAAAGGAACATATTGACACACATTTATTTTTTATAACCACTCGTTTCGGACTGGTCAAGTTTCAAAGTTTGAAAAACGTCATTTTTAGGCCTACCCTATTTTAGCTGTAAAAATGTTTCCATTAGAGATATCTTTACATTCGATATAGCGTTTTAAAGGGAAAAGATAGTAGTTTGTTTAAATATAAATATTAAATCATATAGCGAATACCTGGTATTAAAAACCCGGTACTGAAAATATGTATTTTTTTTTATCGATTTTCGTCAACTTTAGCCGGCTCTGGCGTCTTTACTGTTTTAAGTAGCCACTCAATATTTGCCAGAAATTAAGGGTACATTTCCTAGAAGAAATTAACCCATCCATCGGCCAAAAAACCCCACTCCTTATAAATAAATTATTATCTCGAAATTTGTCAATTTTCAAAAATCATGGTTTTCAAGCTCGAAAACGGACATGTTTATCAAGAGATAAAAATACGAATTTCTCATGGACTTCAGTCCTGATCTTTAGCTTCAAACACCTCTACATTTCGTTTTGTTATTTTCATACTAAGGGTATCTGCTGATGGATCTCCTAAACCAATATAAATTTTTTTAAAGTAAATTTTCGTATCATTTTGGAACTTGGAAAGCACCCATTACATAGTCTTAAAGTTAAAGCGTACAACTTTCCAACAAAAAAAACCGCGTGCAATTATCATAACTCTTGAACTAGTTACAAAAATTTGAAAATAACTTATATAAATTTTGTACTATTCCAAGGAACAGATTCATATAATGCCGCAATTAATTTTTAAATATATGTAAATAGTTTAGTAGTTATGATAATTGCATGCGGTTTTTTTTTGTTGAAAAGTTAGAAGCTTCAGCTTTCAGACTATGTAAAAGTTGCTTGAAAAAAGTCTCAAAAATTATACGAAAATTTACTTTGAAAAAAAAAAATTATATTAGTTTAGGAGATCCATCAGCAGAGACCCTTAGTATGAAAATAACAAAACGAAATGTTGAGGTATTTGAAGGCAAAGGTCAGGACTGAAGTCCATGAGAAATTCGTATTTTTATCTCTTGATAAACATGTCCGTTTTCGAGCCTGAAAACCATGATTTTTGAAAATTGACAAATTTCGAGATAATAATTTATCTATAAGGAGTGGGGTTTTTGGCCGATGGATGGGTTAATTTCTTCTAGGAAATGTACCCTTAATTTCGGACAAATATTGAGTGGCTACTTAAAACAGTAAAGACGCCGGCTAAAGTTGACGAAAATCGATACAAAAAAATACATATTTTCAGTACCGGGTTTTTAATACCAGGTACTCGCTATATATATAAAAAATAAATGTGTGTCAATATGTTCCTTTAGGACCTTAAAGAAGTGTCCCTCAAAGTTTGAGCGAAATGTGAGACTAGCCACGTTTTCATATGGATTTTCCCAATGCAAAAAAAAACTTGTTTGAATTAATTTTTTTTTATTTTTTTCATACAAAAATATAGAGTTAGTCTTGTAAATATGTATTTTAGTTAAAGTCCGTATGAAGACCCCATTTTTGAAATATATTGATTTTGTAGAGAATTTAATAAGCAATCGAATGTAGGTATTTAGAACTAAAAATGTTGTGGGTAACACTGTGCAGTTGCAATGTTAAAAATGCAATTGTTATAATAAAAATAAAAAATTTCAAAATGCAAAAAATTTATTAAGGTACGCAAAGCCTGATTCATTAGCTTTCAAATAAAAAGTGTCCAGCGGGCTGCACGCGAGGGGGATATATGATTAAGTTTTCGGTGCGCCACTGCATATGTATGTACAACATAGACATGTGTGTATAGACAAGCAAGTGCCTATGTATGTTGGTGTATACTTTGAATCGAATTCAACAATCAAACCATTGGTGAACAGCAATTATTTCAAGTAATTTGTAATTAAGCACAATTGGGAATACATCAATTCGCACTTCACATTTCTGATGTTCCACGGCGCCCATTTCATCACCTGCCATCTGCGCTATGTCCACTCTTGGGCGTACTATAGTAACATATTTATAACAGCAGTGGTGATTAAATTTTGATTAAATAAATGAATTGGTCCACCCAATACAACCTCTATTTTACCCAATAAACATTTTCGGCTAAACTTTGAGAAGACATTTCCTTTATTTGTATAAAGTATATTCAAGGCCAATCGATAAAAATCATGTGGTGTTAAACACAGCTTACAGCCACTTACTTCAATTCAACTACAAAAAGTCATATACTTACTGGTTATAACAGAGTTTCCTACTTAACTAGTTACTACTGTTGTTTTCAAACACGTCTTGATGAAAAATTTATAATAGTTTCGAAACAAAATTGAAACACATCTCCTAATTACCGAGACCCTTTCCTTTCTTTTTTAACGAGTGGCGGCAATTGTTGATATATTCTCTGTGGTACAAGTACAAATATATACAAAAATAAAATAAAATCCATAGAATACAGTTTTTTTTTTGTGCGTGTCATGTTTTAATAATTTTTCCCCGTGCGTGTTAGTGCATATGTACATATTTTCGAAAATCTGTTTCGTGAACGTGTCGTGTTGCAAAAATCATGGATGCGCCCATCTCTAATATAAACTGAGTGTATTGGGTATTACTTACGTATGTATGTATGTATATTCAAGTATGTTTGTATATAGTTGATTGATTTGAAGGCCACTTGACGCTTTTTTTTCGTATCAAATTACTCAGTGAGCCAAAAGCTGTGTGTGTGTGCATTGCTGATGTCCCGTAGCGGCTGTCACAGCCATTGCAAAAACATTTGTCCTGCTATTTTGTTATTTCTTTTTTCCATTTATTTATTTGCACTTCTACAATTTCTCATTGTTGGCTATATTACAAATTTTACTGCCCAATAAAGTGCCAATTGTTGGCAATATTAACTATTTTCTTTTATAATTGATTAACGATTTGCTACTTAGAATGGGATGAGGCGCAGTGTTGCCACTGAGAATCTTAAGAGTGCAGCAAAAATGGTGGCGAAAAATAAGGGCCACCATTTTTCCATTTCTTCTTAGAAATAAAGCGCGAAAATTCTTTTCGGCGTTGAGTTCTCCATGTTATATCTTCTCTGATTTATCAAAAGCTTTACTTTTCAGTTAAATGTTATTGTAGCATATTTTATTGAAAGTTGGCAACAAAGTCTTGAAAAGTGTCAAAAAAGGTCTGAGTAGGTGTTGCAAGCAGAAAGTAGTAAAAACTCTATTGAAAAAAATGGCAACACTGCTGAAGAAAATTTGTGAGAAGACGATAAAGTTCTCCGAACAGTGGGTCGTAAATTGTTAACAAAATTAAGATGGCGGCAATTACGCGTCACTTCAATATACATATTAAATAACACGGTGCAACAAAATTTACCAAAGTTAAAATACCTGGGAAGTAACAGCGTTTTTCTGGTTGATCTCGGCGAATTAAGAAGAACTGCGTGCAAGAAATTTGCCGGACACCTCCAAAATCTTGAGTTAGGGGTCTAAATCGGGTTTTCATACCTTCGAACACTTATGATCCAATATCTTAGTTAATTTTAACCCGGACAGAGCAAAAAGTCACGTAAAATGCCCTCTCAATCAGAAGGATTTCTCTATGATATTTTTCCAATAAGATGCCCGTCTTATTATGACTGGGTGTCTCTTTTTAATAAAAGTGAGTAGATAATCACATAATATTAAGAAGATTTTCTTTTTAATATATCAAATTAAAAAAACAAAAAATGAAGGCTCAACCCAGATGTCTAGTCAGTCTAGTAGTCTAATCTACACTACCATGCCATCGTATACTTAACTTGCCAACGTCTAATTACACCTTTGTTCTTTTTGCCTCACCACATGTTCACTTGGCTTATTGCCTTCACCGCGAATCGAACTAAGAATTATTAACTGCTGAACGGAGATCTCTACCATGATCCTATCGTGTGCTTGTGCTTGGTAGCGTCGATTTACACATTCGAAGAAGGCATACCTGAATTTGAATTAATAAGGTATCTTCTAAAAATATATAGTTTTCCTTTTCAATAAATTCAATATGAATCTAGTGAAAATAAGAAGATGTTGTCATTAATTTACTTTAAACAGGTTTTCTCATAAAAACAAGCAGATTTCTTCTAACTTCTGACAAAAGTACATAAAAAATTCATAAATAAGAAGCTAACTCCTTGTTTTTAGCCGATTTCCTTTTCAATAAATTTGAGAAGAAATTCAAGCTAAAATTTAGAAGATTTCCTAGGACAAATTTCTTCAAATTTGTCCCCACTCGCTCTCCCCGGCCAAAAAGCTTTTTTAGACGTCGATCTCTTTGATTATAGGTGAACTTTTTGGCTCTGTGCGACTAAATTAAAAAAAAAAAATTATTTTGTCATACGTAAATTTTCAAATTATATGGCAAAATAACTTTTTTTTATTTAGTTTTCATGGAAATATTAATAACTTCGTCAGTTTTCAAAATTTTTGAGAAAATTAACTTTCATTGCACTCGTAACAAAATTTGCTGTTGAATACCATTAAAGGTTTGTATAGGTTTCTTATAAAATAGTGCACAGTTGACCAACCTCGAATAAAGTCGAAAAAAATGTGTTTGTGGGGGCAAATACTACCACTTTTACCACTACTTTTCGGTTCATATATATATCGTAAGATATATATAAGAAAATAGTAGTGTTCGAAGGTATGAAAACCCGGTTTTTGAGCCGTAAGGCCCAATTTCACAGTGGCAGGTTAACTTAAGTTCCACAGTTAACTATGTATTCGCAATTTTATTTAAGTTATTTAACTGAATTTCTTCTATATAAGAATCTTCTTCTGATATCTGACCAGAGGTTAAACCACCAAGGTTGGGCAGTTAACCTTTGGTTAACTCAATATTAAAATTGAAAATCTGTGGAACGTAAGTTAACCTGGCACTGTGAAATTGGGCCTAATGCAAGATTTTGGAGGTGTCTGGCAAATTTCTGGTACGCAGTTCTCTTAACTCGCCGAGATCTACCAGAAAAATGCTATCTCTTCCCAGGTATTTTTTCGTGTTGCACAGTGTAATACAAAAGCTATGACTGTTTGCAGGCGCGTATCCAGAAAATATTTTCGGGGGGGTCCTAATTTTTTTGGCTGGAAAATGGAAATGTTTTAGCTAAAGTTTAATTTTGTTTCAAAGCCTAGAGAAAAACAAACAAAATAAAAAGTTGTCCTTTGAAAGAACATTAAAAAATTTTCGAGGTCCATTACAAAAAAGGTATAAATTTAAAGAAAAAAGATCAAGCTTTAAATTAAAATAAAAAAAATATTAAAAATGCCCAAATTTGAAACAAATTGATACATTTTTTTTAATATTATTTTTACTGAATTTTTTCAATAAAAATTTTTTTTTTTAATTTATATACGAAAAGAACGGGAAAAAATACTTTAGAAAACGGTTCCCATGTTCCTTCTTAGCATGCCATGTAAAGAAAAAAGGCTTACATCCAATATTTTTACGCGACTTTTGGTGATATTTTCTTTCTTAACTACATAGCAGATCACTTTCACCAAATATCATTCAAATCGAATTTTTATGTGGTCCGCTTGAGGAATTTTACCCCATATGTAGATAGCGATAGAGAGGGATGGAGATACAACGTCTGCCGGGTCAGCTAGTAATTAGGAAAATGCTAGGACGATTTTTATAGTGAATTTTCAGGTATACAGCTTGGTCGAAGATAATTTTTCCCTAAATGTTTACCTTTGACCCCAAATAACCTCTTTACCACTCATGATATCAATGTGGACTTTTGAAGTTTTCTTTCTCAAATGCCGAATTTGACTGGAAATCAAAAAATATTATCCCATGAGTTTGGGATTCATATTCCAAATTTTATTTTTTACAGTCACAGACAAAAAATTGCACTAACTTGCGCATTTCGGGGGGTGTCCGGACCCCTCTCCTGAATACGCGCCTGACTTTTTGCATTTTTCTGTTAGAACATTAACCTTAGAATTGGCATCATTACACTTGACACCAGCCAATAAAATGAAACGTCAACATTAGCATTACAATAACCATTAGACCTCTGCATGACTCCATCCAAAACGGCAAATGAATCATTCATATTGAATTTGAATTGAATTGAATTGGCTTTGCTTTGCTTTGAATTTGAATATCTGGCTGTTTGAAATAAATGTCTACTTTGAATATTCAAAAAATTTTAAACGAAATTGAATTCATATTTTGACATTTTTTTTTTAAATCCATGAAGATATCCCAACAATCATTTCTGTGAAAGTTTGTAGAATTAAATGTTGGATTGTAAATTTGAACGCTACATGGGCATTTCATACATAAAAAAAACTAATGGCGGCGATATACCTACTGGACTTAAGTCCAGTCTGTACAAAAGTTGTTAATTTTTCTGTTAAAAAAACATATCGTCGGTGATTCTGCAAAGCGACTAACGGGCAATTTCAAAACGGTGTTTGCGTTGGCGGCCGCCGTGGTGTAGCGGTTAAGTGTTCGGCCTTCTACACCAAGTCGTGGCGGTTCGATGCCCGGCAAAAGTAACATCAAAAATTATTTAGAAAAATAATTTTTCTAAACGGGGTCGCCTCTCGGCAGTAGTTTGGCCAACTATCCGGGTGTATTTCTGCCATGAGAAGCTTCTCAGCAAAAATTCATTTGCTTTGCAAGTGCCGTTCGGAGTTGGCAAAAAATTGTAGGTCCCGCCAACTTGTAGGAAAACTCAAAAAGCAACACACCACAAGTTGGAAAGAGAAGCTCCGCTAAAAATCTCGTTAGAGGTTATGATAACCTATTGGTATATCGCCGCCATTAGTAGTATGCGATATTTAAGTTTGGCGGGTTTGCAGCTACAAATTATAAAATTTTAAGACAACTCCGATCAAGATCGATTCTTTTAATGATTTTTCAACGCAAATGTAGTTTTCTTGAGAATAAAGGAACAAGTCTTAATTGCAAGGGCTATAAAAGTGTTTATCACAAACGTCGTTTACGCGGTCTCTTAGATGCCCGATGAGTGGTTGTGCATAATCACCGACGATATCCATATTTGTATATTCCCATATTTGTGTACATATTATAATAAATACTTTTACTAGGGTTTTTTCAAGAATTTTTCTGAAATATTTCAGGATTGAAAACCAAAAGCAGTGGTATTTATTGCAGCCAACTTAACCAAGAACTTTTAGCCAGATGTATTTCTAACCCTCACAAAACTCAAAACTCTACAATTACAAATAAAATACACCCATTTATGTTCTATAAAGCCAATTTTACTAATACTCTACACCTTTATAAAAAAATAAATGTGAAATTGTAAGCTGTGTAGCCAATATATTTGTTTTGAATCAGAATGAATAAAAATTATTTTCATTCATTCATATTCTTTTTTTTTAATTTTGAAAATTTTAGGCAAAGTGAATATTCAAAATATAAAATATGCAAGGCTAAGTTTTTTGGTTCTTCAAATGGAAAATTCAAATTTACTGTATTCTATTGTACTCAAAGTTTGAATCCAATCATGCAGGAGTCTAATAACCATTTTCTTTCGAATGTTTCTCTTCAACTTCTACGTTTCACCAATATCTTCTCTTGCCCCTTGCATCAGTGGACTGCCTTCTTCGGCTGAGCTATAGTTTTTCTGGTGCTAGTGGAAGGTGGCGTCTAGTATCTTGTTATCTATCTCGTTCGCCTTATGGCTATTTGCCAATAAAAGTTCAGTTTGAAATTAAAATTTATGGTCGCTTAATTTAATTCATTTGCGCGTCTACAATCGCCAAATAGTTGGCTTCGTATTGTGTTGATGGAGTTTGATTTTTGCCACTTGCTTTTTGATGAAACACTTGATGAAAATGCAAGTGTTCAATGCCAGCAAATAGTTGGATGTACTTTGGGGAATCAATTTACAATTCCTTCGCTTTTGGCACAATGTTGGAATAAAATTTCTTACCACAGCGAGCATTGGTTATTAATCAGAGCTTTAATTAGGATGCGATAATACTTTCTTATGTATGTACAGGTTAGGGATGCCATTTTCCGGTATTTCTTTCCTCTCGGAATTTTCTGGATTGGAAAGGTCCATCCCGGGATTGTCCCGAAATTTGGCCTGTTCAACTTATTCAATTGTTTTTGCCAAAAATTATACTCCATATCTATGTTTTTTTTTTTTTTTTTTTTATGTAAGTATACATATATTTATTAAGGCAGTCAAAGAACGAAAAGTAACATTAAATTAAAAAAAAAACTGAGCAGGCGCAAGCTAGGAAAAACTAGGCCTCTAACAGAATAAACCATAAATTGGCCGTAAATTGAGAAACATACAGTAGCCAGAGCCTATGGGGCCGTTCAAATATTACGTCAGCAGATTTTTTACCATTATTTACCCCCCCACCCCCTTGTCATCGAAAATAAGCAAAGCGGATACCTCCTCCCATGGTATAAAAAAGAAGGTAAAGCCGCTGTCAAAAATTCGTTGTCAATCTAGCTTCAATTTTGATTAAAAAAGAGTTTTCTGTCATTTCTTTTGATGTCAACAGATAGCATAGCGTTGCCCAATCACATATATTTAAAAAAGGGTATTTTGAAAAAACAAATTGGGCATTTTCAAAAAAAAATTGTTTTTGTACTGATTTTTTAAAGTTATTTGTTTGAAGGTACTCATAGAATTTTTTCCAAGCCGAAATGATTCGGAAAGCTCAAGTAGAGAGGATTGGTTATTGAAGCATAGTTCATAGCTTTATATCTTCATTTTTAAACTGATTTTAAAATAAAAATCAAGCCCAAGGCTGATTTACATGGGTTGATTTGCTATTCGGTTTTTGTCGTTTCACCGTTTAAATAGCCATTCAATTTGCTGGTTGATTTTCTCGTCGATTTTGGTCGAAGTGCTATTATCACGGTGGAACGAAAAAAATCGAATATCAAATCGACCAGTGTAAATCAGCTTTAAACCCTGCAAAAATCGTTGGATTACATGTTCCAATTTTTTGATATTGGAGTACTCCAATAGTAATCCTTTGTATCCCTTATCGGACCACCTTCAGCTTTTTGAAAGCCGACTATTGTGACGAAAATCACGACACTATTGCAAAGTACTCTGACGGTAGGTACTCCATGGAGTAGAAGAAACAAAACGAGGGTTGGAGTAGGTGGTCCAGTCCTAGGATATTGCAATGTTATTTGGAGTACTCTGATGCTCTAATTGGAGTACTATTAGGATAGAAAACAGAATACTCTCGATTTTCGCAGGGAAGGTGAAAGAATGGAAGCAAACTACATACACAACATTTTTTTATACCTTTCATGAACATGAAATGGTATTATAACTTTGGTCCGATGTTTGTAAATATCAGAAGAAGAAGAGATAGACCCATCAATAAGTATACCGAAATGATCAGGATGACGAGATGAGTTGATTTAGCCATGTCCGTCTGTCCGTCTGTCCGTCTGTCCGTCTGTCTGTCTGTCTGTCTGTCTGTCTGTCTGTCTGTCTGTTTGAACGCAAACTAGTCCCTCAGTTTTTGAGATATTTGGCTGAAATTTGGTATGCGGCCACCATTTTCCAATATAGGAATCATTTGTCGGAACCAGCAAGATCGGACCAATATAACATATAGCTCCCATACAACCGATTATTCCGATAAACGGATTTTGGGCTATAACTCCTGTAATTAAACACGAAGGAACGTGAAATTTTATAAGTGTTGCTATTTTGATATGTGAAATATCGATGCTGAAAATCATAGAGATGGGATAAATATTTCACATAGCTCCCATACAATCGATTATTCCGATAAACGGATTTTGGGCTATAACTCCTGTAATTAAACACGTAGGAACGTGAAATTTTGTAAGTATTGCTATTTTTATATGCGAAATATCGATGTTGAAACTCATAGAGATGGGATAAATATTTCACATAGCTCCCATACAATCGATTATTCCGATAAACGGATTTTGGGCTATAACTCCTGTAATTAAACACGTAGGAACGTGAAATTTTGGACGTATTGCTATTTTTATATGTGAAATATCGATGTTGAAAATCATCGAGATTGGATAAATATTTCACATAGCCCCCATACAATCGATTCTTCCGATAAACGGATTTTGGTAGATAACTCCTGTAATTATATAGGTAGGAACGTGAAATTTTGGAAGTATCGCTATTTTTATATGCGAAATATCGATGTTGAAAATCATTGAGATGGCATAAATATTTCACATAGCTCCCAACAATCGATTATTCCGATAAGCGGATTTTGGGCTATAAGTCCTGTAATTAAACACATAGGAACGCGAAATTTTGGAAGCATCGCTATTTTTATATGTAAAATATCGATGTTGAAAATCATTGAAATGGGATAAATATTTCACATAGCCCCCATACAATCGATTGTTCCGATAAACGGATTTTGGTAGATAACTCCTGTAATTATATCGGTAGGAACGTGAAATGTCGTAAATGTTGCTATTTTAGAATGTGGAATGTCGATGTTAAAAATCAATGAGATTGGACCAATATAACACATCGTCCCCATATAATCGATAGCTCCGATAATTTCGGTATGAGCTAAAGTTAAATTCACACAGGCTGTACTGGGGATCAAGCAGTGAAAATCGTGACGCTTATTCATGAAAGGTATTTAGCCTTCGGCACAGCCGAAGACAGCTTTCCTTACTTGTTATTAATTTAAATTTATTTATTTAAGTGGCCTTTTATTTAGTGATTTTGTGGTGGTTGTTATTGTTGTAGCGCGATTTATGCCAGCAAACATTTAGGTTAGAGAACAATTAGAAGACGATTCTTATTCTAATGACCTTCTCTAGGGTAGAGGGTTAGAGAGCGATTAGAGAAACTGTCGAGAACTATAGCTTTGTCGACAAAAACAGGACTTAGTTCTCGGCGGCCGCCGTGGTGTAGCGGTTAAGTGTTCGGCCTTCTACACCAAGTCGTGGCGGTTCGATGCCCGCAAAAGTAACATCAAAAATTATTTAGAAAAACAATTTTTCTAAACGGGGTCGCCCCTCGGCAATAGTTTGGCAAACTCTCCAGGTGTATTTCTGCCATGAGAAGCTTCTCAGCAAAAAAATTCATTTGCTTTGCAAGTGCCGTTCGGAGTCGGCAAAAAACTGTAGGTCCCGCCAACTTGTAGGAAAAACTCAAAAGCAACACACCACAAAGTGGAAACAGAAGCTCGGCTAAAAATCTCGTTAGAGGTTATGATAACCTGTTGGTATATCGCCGCCATTTGCTTTTTTCTTTTTTAGTTCTCGATATAGAGAAAAAGGTTAGATTTCTAACCAAATTCTAATGTATTTCTCTAATGAGATTCAAATATGCACGAATTTGCGTTAGTTCTCTAATCGTTCAGGAGTCGAAAACTAGTGTAGTTTTCTAACAATTTTCGCGACTCGAGAACTACACCATTTTCTAATGTGCAAAACTAAAATTTCTCTAACGCTAGATTTTGTTTGCTGGGATAGCGCTTTTGTTGTTGGTTGGTATTGTGGCAGCAGGCCTATACAATATACGAGGCGGTCCCGCTGTTGTTATTGTTGCTGGTTATTGCAGTGGGCCTATAACAGCCCCTGCTGTTTTCAAGGCTGGTTGTTGTGTTTGTTGCGCTCTTGCTGCTGGAGCTTTTAGTTTCTCTAGTTAGTTGCTATTGTTGCAGCGGGCTGATTTTGTTGTTGCTACGAACTTGCAGTTGTTGTAGCACGTTTTTGGCTCGCGCAGTTGTTCCAGCGCGTTTATGCTGCAGCTCCTTTTTTTGTTGGCGCTATTGCAGTTGGAAGCACTGTTGTTGCAGCAAGCGCTGTTGCTGTGATTACCACTATTGTTGGTTGTTGGTGCAGTGCACCTTTTGCAGTTGTTGTTGTCCGCGCTGGTGTTGCACGGTCGTTGCTTGTCCGTTGTTGTTGCTACAGCGCTTCCACTGCGCTTCGTGTTTGGGTTGCACGGCTGATGTTGCTGCTTCTTTTTTTTTTGACTATGAAAACATGGCAGAGAAACTAAGTCTCCAAACGCCAAATATATTTATAAATGAAGTAGTCCGACTCCAATAAGAACAAAATCCAAGTATGATATAAACAAAAGTAAAAAATTTCTCCAGGTATGTTACGCTCAATATTTATTTGTATATTACAGAAAATGAAGGATTTTCGACACGAATAATTGGTAGCATGAAATGTCATGATCTCTTTTAATGTCAGGTGGTGAGCAACAACAACGAATTTTTGACAGTGGCATTACCTTCTTATTTGTACTATGCCCCCTCCCACCATGCTGACGTAAACATTATGTGTTGTTTTTTTATATTATAATTTTACAAGACAATAGATTTACCCTCATATTCATAAAAAATTAAATTGGTTTATAAAGCCTTTTAAATGACATTTTGATGACAATTTTTGAAGTTAACTTCTTAGGCGGCGATATGAAGTTTTTGATTGAGAGTAAAATTTGAAAAAATGGATGACAATGCAACGGAAGTTATGCAACGGAAGCTATGCCACGGAAATAGAAATAAATGAAGTAATTTTTGCTGATTTTTTAAGTTATATACCTAGGCGCTCATAAAAACAAGCAAGCAATATTAATAACTAAACGAGTATGAATGTTTGTTCGTAAGCCAGCTGACACGATGACAATCGCTGTTGCGTACATTTTCATGGGCCAAAGGCGTGCGGGTTTACGCACACAATGCCACTTTTTACAAACATCACAATTTACTTTCTCAACCAAAGACTTTGAATTTTGAAGAAGCAAGATTTTGGGGTACCAGGCCAGGTGTGCTTGCATACAACGACGTCGTGTGATTGGTTAATATTTTAGGGATGAAAAATAATTTCAGTCGCTTTCAAACAAGCGCAGAAACCACATGTGTGGGCTTACGCACGAAATGTACAGGAACAAAAGCCATATATGTAATACTTCTATATAGATAATACCGAACAGTGAAGCGTGTCAAACATTACAGTACAGATATACCATGAGAGAAGGAGACAAAATCTCAAGGATGTCGTTAAACTTTTGTAAACAAAGGGGCATAAATAAATGCATACTTGAACAAAATGTAAATAAATTCACTTCGTTTTTCTTATCACTCCTTTCACTAATTAACATTAAACCATGCCAAAAATACCCAAGGTAGCGGATATGACATTATTTTACCAAATGAAAAAATTCTCTGTAGCTTATTATTATTTTTTAAACAACAAATACGAACATTTTTATTTATTTATTTTGTGATTTACTATTTTGGTATTTTCATTATTTAATCGACTAATCAAAGATTTTATAACTAAAACTATGCACAATTTGTGTAATGGGGATAGTTACCCTTTTTGAGCCCTTTGATATTTTTTTTTAAACGCGCTACTACAATTCACTAACACAAACAAAACTTGCGCATGCGCAGAACTCACATTTGCACTGATTCATATAATAATGTTTGACACGCTTCTTACACACGGCCAGTATACGAAAGGCGCAGGCTTTGACAAAAGCGTATGCGACTTTTTACACACATACTTAACTCAAGGAGTATGAATGTTTGTGCGTGTTTATTTGACAACGTTACGTCATCGTTGAGTACGGCTGAGAAGTTGCAAGTTCCGCGCTAATTTTTATGATCGCCTGGTGGTGCGTGACGGATTTCGATCGTTTTTCTCGATTGAAGTTTTGCAATTTATGTCCGTCCGTCCAATCAATTATTTCATATTAGATTTCTTCTTCTAAAATTACTTAAAAGTGCGATTTTGGCTACATTTTCTTGAAGATTTATGAATGAAAAGGCGTTCCGCTATTTTTGTCAACTAACTCTTTCTTTCATATTTTGCATCTCACTCTTGCAATTTAGAGAAAATCTTAAATTCTGTTTTTTTAAACACACTAGTTACAATTCACTAATGCACAGTTTACATACATACATATATAGTACATACATATGGACCTTTTTATGACCAATAAATAATTAAGTATAATAGAAAAGTGAACTAGCCTTTAGTATGTGTTGATTTTCGTTTGCAAGCGGGTGTTTTAGGTTCAATGTTTTAAGTTCAAGTGAATGTGTCTATAGTTTCGTGTCGTTTTCGTTATATTGCCGTAATGATTTTATTGCGTGAAATGGCCCAATAATTTGAAAAAAGGACTGTGACGTGGATGTGCCAGGATTAGATGCATGCCGCAAAAAAAATAAAATAATTCTACCCACGGATCGGTTCCCTGATCCACTTCCCGAAAGTAAGAAATAAAATAAAAAAGTTAGGAAGTCTAAGTTCGCCTGGAACCGAGTATTTAATACCCAGTTTAAATGGCTATGGTCTACAAGTAAAAGTTCTGCTTGTTAGCTACTAAATTTTGTTATTTAACCAAATAAATTACCTAAATACCTGATCGTTATGTGTTTCTCTAAATGTTCCATATCGGCACACACACAGAAGGTATATTAAGGTTGAAATGGAATGGAAAAAGTCTGGCCGGACTCATGTGTAAGACGAAGGGTTAAGAAGTTAACTTCTTTCACGTGTACTGGCTACACGCGGTTTTTTTTATTTTTTTTTTTTTGATTTATAAGAGCTCAAACAAACCTTTTCTATTTTTTATGAATAAGGGGGTTAGGATATATATCAGATTTACTGATTCAATATAGAGTAAGGAACAAAAATATTATAATTTTTTGAGCATAAAAAACTTATTTTAAATTGAATTCAATTTAACAGTCTTCAGTCCATGAAACGAGAGTCCATGATTCTAAGTTTTCGATGACATTGGATTGCTGTTCAATATTGTGAATCTGCTCACTTTCTTCGGATTTTGGAATGTCCACCTCATTCTCATCAAGCCATTCAACATCATGGTGCTCTAAGTTTTGAATAATGCACATCAGTTCATTAGCACGACGAGCAGCGACTCTTACAGGTGTAACTTTCCTGTCAGTGTTCATGTATACTTTTTAATGGATATTTTCAATGTGACGATTTAGTGACTTGATGGAAGCATGATAAAGACCACACGTTTTGCATGTACGACTTGATAGTCTCAATTTTACCGTCGGGCAAAAATAATCGTAGGGCATTGGCAGAAAATCTTTGAGTGAGGCACTTAAGCCTAGAGCTAAATTGACTGGAAGATTAAGAAATTGCCTTGCTTCATCTAAAACCAAGTCATCAACTGTTTGTTTTACTTTTACGGGTGCTGGAAGAAACCTATTGTCCAGTAACTTAAATAGGCCACTTCTTGGACGACAGCATTCATTACCCACGCGACCAACGCTCACGAAAATGCCTAAAGGGTCAGTTACATAAAACTTTATTTTGATTTACCTCAAACTTTGACTTTGACAGAAAAGTATTTAAACCAAGCATGGCAAATTGGAGACCTCAAAGTTGAAGCGAGGTTGAAATTTGGCAAACTCTCTAATTTTGCTTGCTTTGCTTGCTTTGACAATCAAATGTTGATGACTTTGCTTCAATTAAAGAATAAAATGTTGGAGAAAATAATAATTAATTCATTTTTTCTCTATTAAATTAATAAATTAACTAAAACACTACGAATGCAAAGAAAAAAATAACGAAAACAAATGTATTAAAGAGAAGCGTCAAGGCGTTCATTGTAGCATACCTCTGGAGTTGGACGCAAAGTTTTGAGGTAGCAAATGTCAGGCGAGGTTAACAAAGCTTTATGTATTCGACCCTTAAGTTTTCGAAGCTTTAGCAATAATTTTCCTGACAAATGTATCGAGAATGGGTTCCGCAAAACTATCGTAAAAGTATTACCGTTCGCCCAGTTTGTGGCAGCAGAGCTCACTTTCTCGATATCAGATTATGATACATTTTCCGATTCGTTTTCGTGCCGTAAATGGATTGCTAAGGGAACTGGTTTCGGTACGTTTACACTATCGAGAAAGTACGCAAACAATATCAAATACGATTCGTATTTGAGCTGTAAATGGACTACTGACGGATCTTGTTTCGGTACCCCTTCACTATCGAGAAAGTATCGCAAACAGTATCAAATACGGGTCGAGAATTTTTACGATAACGATAAGTTCCACATCGTTCCACATTCAAAATTTACACTTTTTTTTTTAAATTTTTTTGTTTTATTTTAAGTATTATAGTAAAATATCGTTTTAATCATAAAGATTAATACAAATAGATATAACTAGATAATTAATGTACATTGAGTAAATGTTTAAAACAATCGTTGGTTTGGATAAGTGTTCGGCACAGAGAGAGGGCTCAAGAGGTAGCGGCACCAATAGTTTGGATTACGGCTCGTGATGCAATGTCGCCCTGGAGCTTCTACCTGCCAGATATAGCCATACAGAGGAGTCTTCCTCAAGTCCTAACGGTTTAAATATTCAAAGGATATAAAAAACTTACTTATGTAGGATTCGAAATAAATCATGCCCATTACCTTCTTCCTCATAGCGTTCTAGGAAAAAACGGCGAGCTTCTGCTATTTTAGCATTTTTAATTCAACTAATTTTTTTCATTTAATTGACAGAAAACATGAAGCTTGATAAAAAAATATTAACATCCGATTAATTTGCGAGACTCGTATATCAAGCGAACTTTCAAGTTACGAGAAACTATCGCAACTCTCGTAAGCTCTCTAACATCCGTTTTAAACCCGAGATTCTTATATCTAACGAACTATCTAGTTACGAAAAACTATCGCAATTCTCTTAAGCTCTCTAACATCTGTTCTAAACCCGAACCTCTTATATCTTACGGACTTTCAAGTTACGAGAAACTATTACAATTTTGACTTCTTGAACTTCCTAACATCCGTTTTAAAACCGAGACTCTTGTATCTAACGAACTTTGAAGCTACGAGAAACTATCATAAATCTCCGATTTTCGTTTAAATAGGATTCTTGGTCGGGTGGGTATTTCTACATTTTACAATTTGGAGCAAGTATTGGCTTTCACGTACATGTTCTGAATACCACTTAATGTCTGGGAAATCAGGAAGATCTTGTTCATCTGTCCCAACATATTTTGCGGTAACGTCATAGCCTTCAATTACCATTGAACTCCATACTTCAGCTAATACATTTCCTGCAATTTCGAAATTAGATTTCTCTAAATATTCATCAATTGTAACGCTACGTTCATCAAAGTGAGACCCAAAATGGTCATGAGGCAATATTAAACCAGCCAGTTCCCGACTAAGAGGAGCCATTCTGCGCTGTTTTACGCACTTCTTCCAGGAGCACTGGTAGCTAAAAACAATGCATCGAGGTCATGTCGCTTAAAGTGTTGTATAGCTTCTGCTATTTTAGCATTTTTAATTCAACTAATTTTTTTCATTTAATTAACAGAAAACATGAAGCTTGATAAAAAAATATTAACATCCGATTAATTTGCGAGACTCGTATATCAAGCGAACTTTCAAGTTACGAGAAACTATCGCAACTCTCGTAAGCTCTCTAATATCCGTTTTAAACCCGAGATTCTTATATCTAACGAACTATCTAGTTACGAAAAACTATCGCAATTCTCTTAAGCTCTCTAACATCCGTTTTAAACCCGAACCTCTTATATCTTACGGACTTTCAAGTTACGAGAAACTATTACAATTCTCTTGAACTTCCTAACATCGGTTTTAAAACCGAGACTCTTGTATCTAACGAACTTTGAAGCTACGAGAAACTATCATAAATCTCCGATTTTCGTTTAAATAGGATTCTTGGTCGGGTGGGTATTTCTACATTTTACAATTTGGAGCAAGTATTGGCTTTCACGTACATGTTCTGAATACCACTTAATGTCTGGGAAATCAGGAAGATCTTGTTCATCTGTCCCAACATATTTTGCGGTAACGTCATAGCCTTCAATTACCATTGAACTCCATACTTCAGCTAATACATTTCCTGCAATTTCGAAATTAGATTTCTCTAAATATTCATCAATTGTAACGCTACGTTCATCAAAGTGAGACCCAAAATGGTCATGAGGCAATATTAAACCAGCCAGTTCCCGACTAAGAGGAGCCATTCTGCGCTGTTTTACGCACTTCTTCCAGGAGCACTGGTAGCTAAAAACAATGCATCGAGGTCATGTCGCTTAAAGTGTTGTATAGCAAACCCTATTACTGTCATGATTACCACTGGTTTTACTAGTCCATGAATGGTCGAAACTCTTCAAGTTCGATAAGCGCCTCGAAATAATGAGCATGAGTATTAGCAGTAGAAGAACTATGCTTTCCACTTCGAATAGCGATGTACATATGTTGGCCCAGAATATCCAACGGCTTGCGGCTGTCCTAGCATACTGGAAGTGATTTTGATACCAGCATACACAGATGGTATTAATTTATGACGCTCAGCGATTACCCAATCGTGATCAGGCAATTTGATTATATATTCCATGTGCATGAGAAGAGGTGCTTGCTTATTTGCCGCAGTTACGCCAATAGGGACTCGAGCTTTATCATCTTGTGATATGAAAAATACTTGATCTGGTCCTAGTATGGATGCTATGCTCTCTAAATAATGGATTGATGTTTCAGCGAACTTGCTATCTAAGTGGCTCTTGTGGTGATCAGTTTGAGCCCGAATTAGCTTAACAGGGACTGTCGATACATGTCTTCGTCCCTCTGTAGAATCAGACTTTCTGGGAATTAAACGAAGATATGTCCCACTACGCCTAATGTCAAATCCGATTTTACGTAATTCTTGTGTGAGCTCATAAAGAGTTTTTACCCTGCGAATAGATTCCGTTCGTCTTCTATCATCTGCTGCACTCCCAAATAGAGCTATATCCGCAATTGTTTTCAATAGCAATGGTTGATTGCTTTCAAGATAAGGAAGACCCACTGAATCCCTCAGAGACAGTTTTTTTTTATTTATTTCTGGATTTTTATTACAAATATCTTCTAACTTTCTTTTCATACCATCCCTGCGTTTCTTCTGTGCAATTGCGTTTTGAACCTGTTTAAAGCCTGTTTTACTGTTTTTATTTCTTCGCGCAACTTAATGATCTGTTTATCAACTTCAGCACGGCTTGGCATACTATCTCTCGCAGAATACAAAGCATTTCGATTTTTTTCGAGTTGAACAATCCTATTTTTCATAGCTTCAATGAACTTGTCCCCATACTAGTCAATAAAGGACTAGTATGAAATATCCTAGTCCCATACTAGTCCAAAAAGCATTGCACCTGGACTAGTATGATTTCAACCAGATTTTTCATGACTTAACCTTTATTTTCATGTTTATTCTTAAGAAAGCAGCGACTATTTGTATTTACCATTTCAAGAAAAAGCATCTGTGAATTATAAAAGAAAATAGAAGCAAAGGAGACGAATGAATTTTGTATTTTTTAACTGGTATGATTTCATCCAGAAAAATTTAGTTGTATACTAGTATGGAATGGATATTTTCTAACTAATATGGGTTCAGCCAGAAAGTTCTAGTTGTATACTAGTTTGAAATGGATATTTCCTTACTAGTATGACTTCAGCCAGAAAACGTTAGTTGTATACTAGTATAAAATGGATATTTCCTGACTAGTATGACTTCAGCCAGAAAATTCTAATTGTATACTAATATGAAATGGATATATCCCGACTAGTATCAATTCAGCCAGAAAATTCTAGTTGTATACTATTATTTGGGTATTTGTATTTATCCTATTTAGTTGTATACTAATATGAAATGGATATTTCCTGACTAGTGTGAATTCAACCAGAAAATTCTAGTTGTATACTAATATGAAATGGATATTTCCTGACTAGTGTGAATTCAACCAGAAAATTCTAGTTGAATACTAGTATGAAACGGATATTTCCTGACTAGTGTGAATTCAACCAGAAAATTCTAGTTATATACTAGTATGAAATGGATATTGCCTGACTAGTATGACTTCAGCCAGAAAATTCTAGTTGTATACTAGTATTTTTCTGACTAGTTTGAGGTTTCGCTGCAGGGTATTTGTATTTTTCTTATCACGAAGAAGCATCTGTGAATTATAAGGGAAAAAAGAAGCATACGGAACGGAATTTTGTATTTTTAATTGGTATGAATTCATCCAGAAAATTCTAGTTGTATACTAGTATGAAATGGATATTTCCTGACTAGTATGAATTCATCCTGAAAAATTAAGTTTTATACTTATATGAAATGGATATTTCCTGACTAGTATGAATTAAGCCAGAAAATTCTAGTTGTATACTAGTATGAAATGGATATTTCCTGACTAGTGTGAATTCAACCAGAAAATTCTAGTTGTATACTAGTATGAAACGGATATTTCCTGACTAGTATGAGTTCATCCAGAAAAATTTAATTGTATACTAATATGAAATGGATATTTCCTGACTAGTGTGAATTCAACCAGAAAATTCTAGTTTTATACTAATATGAAATGGATATTTCCTGACTAGTATGAATTCAACCAGAAAATTCTAGTTGTATACTAATATGAAATGGATATTTCCTGACTAGTGTGAATTCAACCAGAAAATTTTAGTTGTATACTAGTATGAAACGGATATTTCCTGACTAGTGTGAATTCAACCAGAAAATTCTAGTTGTATACTAGTATTTTTCTGACTAGCTTGAGGTTTCGCTGCAGTCTATTTGTATTTATCTTATCATGAAAGAGCATCTGTGAATTATAAGAGAAAAAGGAGCAAACGGAACGGAATTTCGTATTTTTTAACTGGTATGATTTCATCCAGAAAATTCTAGTTGTATACTAGTATGAAATGGATATTTCCTGACTAGTATGAGTTCATCCAGAAAAATTTAGTTGTCTACTAATATGAAATGGATATTTCCTGACTAACTAGTGTGAATTCAACCAAAAAATTCTAGTTGTATACTATTATGAAATGGATATTTCCGGACTAGTGTGAATTCAACCAGAAAATTCTAGTTGTGTACTAGTATGAAATGGATATTTCCTGACTAGTATGAGTTCATGCAGAAAAATTTAGTTGTATACTAATATGAAAAGGATATTTCCTGACTAGTATGAATTCAGCCAGAAAATTCTAGTTGTATACTAGTATGAAATGAATATTTCCTGACTAGTATGAATTCATCCAGAAAAATTTAGTTGTATACTAATATGAAATGGATATTTCCTGACTAGTATGAGTTCATGCAGAAAAATTTAGTTGTATACTAATAAGAAATGGATATATCCTGACTAGTATCAATTCAGCCAGAAAATTCTAGTTGTATACTATTATTTTTCTGACTAGTTTGAGGTTTCGCTGCAGGGTATTTGTATTTATCCTATCACGAAAAAGCATCTGTGAATTATAAGAGAAAAGAGAAGCAAACGGAACGGAATTTTATATTTTTTAACTGGTATGAAAAATTTAGTTGTCTACTAATATGAAATGGATATTTCCTGACTAACTAGTGAGAATTCAACCAAAAAATTCTAGTTGTATACTATTATGAAATGGATATTTCCGGACTAGTGTGAATTCAACCAGAAAATTCTAGTTGTGTACTAGTATGAAATGGATATTTCCTGACTAGTATGAGTTCATGCAGAAAAATTTAGTTGTATACTAATATGAAATGGATATTTCCTGACTAGTATGAATTCAGCCAGAAAATTCTAGTTGTATACTAGTATGAAATGGATATTTCCTGACTAGTATGAATTCATCCAGAAAAATTTAGTTGTATACTAATATGAAATGGATATTTCCTGACTAGTATGAATTCAGCCAGAAAATTCTAGTTGTATACTAGTATGAAATGAATATTTCCTGACTAGTATGAATTCATCCAGAAAAATTTAGTTGTATACTAATATGAAATGGATATTTCCTGACTAGTATGAGTTCATGCAGAAAAATTTAGTTGTATACTAATAAGAAATGGATATATCCTGACTAGTATCAATTCAGCCAGAAAATTCTAGTTGTTTACTATTATTTTTCTGACTAGTTTGAGGTTTCGCTGCAGGGTATTTGTATTTATCCTATCACGAAAAAGCATCTGTGAATTATAAGAGAAAAAAGAAGCAAACGGAACGGAATTTTGTATTTTTTAACTGGTATGAATTCATCCAGAAAATTCTAGTTGTATACTAGTATGAAATGGATATTTCCTCTCTAGTATGAGTTCATCCAGAAAAATTTAGTTGTCTACTAATATGAAATGGATATTTCCTGACTAGTATGATTTCATCCAGAAAATTCTAGTTGTATACTAGTATGAAATGGATATTTCCTGACTAGTATGAGTTCATCCAGAAAAATTTAGTTGTCTACTAATATGAAATGGATATTTCCTGACTAGTGTGAATTCAACCAAAAAATTCTAGTTGTATACTAGTATGAAATGGATATTTCCTGACTAGTGTGAATTCAACCAGAAACTTCTAGTTGTATACTAGTATGAAACGGATATTTCCCGACTAGTATGAATTCAACCAGAAAATTGTAGTTGTGCACTAGTATGAAATAGATATTTCCTGACTAGTATGAGTTCATGCAGAAAAATTTAGTTGCATACTAATATGAAATGGATATTTCCTGACTAGTATGAATTCAGCCAGAAAATTCTAGTTGTATACTAGTATGAAATGGATATTTCCTGACTAGTATGAATTCATCCAGAAAAATTTAGTTGTATACTAATATGAAATGGATATTTCCTGACTAGTATGAATTCAGCCAGAAAATTCTAGTTGTATACTAGTATGAAATGAATATTTCCTGACTAGTATGAATTCATCCAGAAAAATTTAGTTGTATACTAATATGAAATGGATATTTCCTGACTAGTATGAGTTCATGCAGAAAAATTTAGTTGTATACTAATAAGAAATGGATATATCCTGACTAGTATCAATTCAGACAGAAAATTCTAGTTGTCTACTATTATTTTTCTGACTAGTTTGAGGTTTCGCTGCAGGGTATTTGTATTTATCCTATCACGAAAAAGCATCTGTGAATTATAAGAGAAAAAAGAAGCAAACGGAACGGAATTTTGTATTTTTTAACTGGTATGAATTCATCCAGAAAATTCTAGTTGTATACTAGTATGAAATGGAAATTTCCTCTCTAGTATGAGTTCATCCAGAAAAATTTAGTTGTCTACTAATATGAAATGGATATTTCCTGACTAGTGTGAATTCAACCAAAAAATTCTAGTTGTATACTAGTATAAAATGGATATTTCCTGACTAGTGTGAATTCAACCAGAAAATTCTTGTTGTATACTAGTATCAAACGGTTATTTCCGGACTAGTGTGAATTCAAACAAAAAATTCTAGTTGTGTACTAAAATGAAATGGATATTTCCTGACTAGTATTAGTTCATGCAGAAAAATTTAGTTGTATACTAATATGAAATGGCTATTTCCTGACTAGTATGAATTCCGCCAGAAAATTCTAGTTGTATACTAGTATGAAATGGATATTTCCGGGCTAGTATGAATTCATCCAGAAAAATTTAGTTATATACTAATATGAAATGGATATTTCCTGACTAGTATGAATTCAGCCAGAAAATTCTAGTTGTATACTAGTATGAAATGGATATTTCCTGACTAGTATGAGTTCATCCAGAAAAATTTAGTTGTATACTAATATGAAATGTATATTTCCTGACTAGTATGAATTCAGCCGGAAAATTCTAGTTGTATACTAGTATGAAATGGATATTTCCTCTCTAGAATGAGTTCATCCAGAAAAATTTAGTTGTCTACTAATTTGAAATGGATATTTCCTGACTAGTGTGAATTCAACCAAAAAATTCTAGTTGTATACTAGTATAAAATGGATATTTCCTGACTAGTGTGAATTCAACCAGAAAATTCTTGTTGTATACTAGTATCAAACGGATATTTCCGGACTAGTGTGAATTCAAACAAAAAATTCTAGTTGTGTACTAAAATGAAATGGATATTTCCTGACTAGTATGAATTCCGCCAGAAAATTCTAGTTG
Organism: Campiglossa producta; assembly: GCA_964058755.1. Taxonomy (NCBI): domain Eukaryota; kingdom Metazoa; phylum Arthropoda; class Insecta; order Diptera; family Tephritidae; genus Campiglossa; species Campiglossa producta. The sequence continues at coordinate 139,873,235 of CAXKVI010000001.1, forward strand.
TATACTAGTATGAAATGGATATTTCCTGACTAGTATGAATTCATCCAGAAAAATTTAGTTGTATACTAATATGAAATGGATATTTCCTGACTAGTATGAATTCAGCCAGAAAATTCTAGTTGTATACTAGTATGAAATGGATATTTCCTGACTAGTATGAGTTCATCCAGAAAATTTAGTTGTATACTAATATGAAATGGATATTTCCTGACTAGTATGAATTCAGCCAGAAAATTCTAGTTGTATAATAGTATGAAATGGATATTTCCTGACTAGTATGAGTTCACCCAGAAACATTTAGTTGTATACTAATGTGAAATGGATATTTCCTGACTAGTATGAATTCAGCCAGAAAATTCTAGTTGTATACTAGTAAGAAATGGATATTTCCTGACTAGTATGAATTCATCCAGAAAAATTTAGTTGTATACTAATATGAAATGGATATTTCCTGACTAGTATGAATTCAGCCAGAAAATTCTAGTTGTATACTAATATGAAATGAATATTTCCTGACTAGTATGAATTCATCCAGAAAAATTTAGTTGTATACTAATATGAAATGGATATTTCCTGACTAGTATGAGTTCATGCAGAAAAATTTAGTTGTATACTAATAAGAAATGGATATATCCTGACTAGTATCAATTCAGCCAGAAAATTCTAGTTGTATACTATTATTTTTCTGACTAGTTTGAGGTTTCGCTGCAGGGTATTTGTATTTATCCTATCACGAAAAAGCATCTGTGAATTATAAGAGAAAAAAGAAGCAAACGGAACGGAATTTTGTATTTTTTAACTGGTATGAATTCATCCAGAAAATTCTAGTTGTATACTAGTATGAAATGGATATTTCCTGACTAGTATGAGTTCATCCAGAAAAATTTAGTTGTATACTAATATGAAATGGATATTTCCTGACTAGTATGAATTCAGCTAGAAAATTCTAGTTGTATACTAGTATAAAATGGATATTTCCTGACTAGTGTGAATTCAACCAGAAAATTCTTGTTGTATACTAGTATCAAACGGATATTTCCGGACTAGTGTGAATTCAAACAAAAAATTCTAGTTGTGTACTAAAATGAAATGGATATTTCCTGACTAGTATTAGTTCATGCAGAAAAATTTAGTTGTATACTAAAATGAAATGGCTATTTCCTGACTAGTATGAATTCCGCCAGAAAATTCTAGTTGTATACTAGTATGAAATGGATATTTCCTGGCTAGTATGACTTCATCCAGAAAAATTTAGTTATATACTAATATGAAATGGATATTTCCTGACTAGTATGAATTCAGCCAGAAAATTCTAGTTGTATACTAGTATGAAATGGATATTTCCTGACTAGTATGAGTTCATCCAGAAAAATATAGTTGTATACTAATATGAAATGGATATTTCCTGACTAGTATGAATTCAGCCGGATAATTCTAGTTGTATACTAGTATGAAATTTATATTTCCTCTCTAGAATGAGTTCATCCAGAAAAATTTAGTTGTCTACTAATATGAAATGGATATTTCCTGACTAGTGTGAATTCAAATAAAAAATTCTAGTTGTATACTAGTATAAAATGGATATTTCCTGACTAGTGTGAATTCAACCAGAAAATTCTTGTTGTATACTAGTATCAAACGGATATTTCCGGACTAGTGTGAATTCAAACAAAAAATTCTAGTTGTGTACTAAAATGAAATGGATATTTCCTGACTAGTATGAATTCCGCCAGAAAATTCTAGGTGTATACTAGTATGAAATGGATATTTCCTGACTAGTATGAATTCATCCAGAAAAATTTAGTTGTATACTAATATGAAATGGATATTTCCTGACTAGTATGAATTCAGCCAGAAAATTCTAGTTGTATACTAGTATGAAATGGATATTTCCTGACTAGTATGAGTTCATCCAGAAAAATTTAGTTGTATACTAATATGAAATGGATATTTCCTGACTAGTATGAATTCAGCCAGAAAATTCTAGTTGTATAGTAGTATGAAATGGATATTTCCTGACTAGTATGAGTTCACCCAGAAACATTTAGTTGTATACTAATGTGAAATGGATATTTCCTGACTAGTATGAATTCAGCCAGAAAATTCTAGTTGTATATTAGTATGAAATGGATATTTCCTAACTAGTATGAGTTTATCCAGAAAAATTTAGTTGTATACTAATATGAAATGGATATTTCCTGACCTGTATGAATTCAGCCAGAAAAATCTCATTGTATACTAGTATGAAATGGATATTTCCTGACTAGTATGAGTTCATCCAGAAAAATTTAGTTGTGTACTAATATGAAATGGATATTTCCTGACTAGTATGAATTCAGCCGGAAAATTCTAGTTGTAGACTAGTATGAAATGGATATTTCCTGACTAGTATGAGTACATCCAGAAAAATTTAGTTGTATACTAATATGAAATGGATATTTCCTGACTAGTATGAATTCAGCCAGAAAATTCTAGTTGTATACTAGTATGAAATGGATATTTCCTGACTAGTATGAGTTCATCCAGAAAAATTTAGTTGTATACTAATATGAAATGGATATTTCCTGACTAGTATGAATTCAGCCAGAATATTCTAGTTGTATACTAGTATGAAATGGATATTTTCTGACTAGTATGAGTTCATCCAGAAAAATTTAGTTGTATACTAATATGAAATGGATATTTCCTGACTAGTATGAATTCAGCCAGAAAATTCTAGTTGTATACTAGTATGAAATGGATATTTCCTGACTAGTATGAGTTCATCCAGAAAAATTTAGTTGTATACTAATATGAAATGGAATTTCCTGACTAGTATGAATTCAGCCAGAAAATTCTAGTTGTATACTAGTATGAAATGGATATTTCCTGACTAGTATGAGTTCATCCAGAAAAATTTAGTTGTATACTAATATGAAATGGATATTTCCTGACTAGTATGAATTCAGCCAGAAAATTCTAGTTGTATACTAGTATGAAATGGATATTTCCTGAATAGTATGAATTCAGCCAGAAAATTCTAGTTGTATACTAGTATGACATGGATATTTCCTGACTAGTGTGAATTCAACCAGAAAATTTTAGTTGTGTACTAGTATGAAATGGATATTTCCTGACTAGTATGAGTTCATTCAGAAAAATTTAGTTGTATACTAATATGAAATGGATATTTCCTGACTAGTATGAATTCAGCCAGAAAATTCTAGTTGTATACTAGTATGAAATGGATATTTCCTGAATAGTAAGAATTCAGCCAGAAAATTCTAGTTGTATACTAGTATGAAATGGATATTTCCTGACTAGTGTGAATTCAAGCAGAAAATTTTAGTTGTGTACTAGTATGAAATGGATATTTCCTGACTAGTATGAGTTCATTCAGAAAAATTTAGTTGTATACTAATATGAAATGGATATTTCCTGACTAGTATGAATTCAGCCAGAAAATTCTAGTTGTATACTAGTATGAAATGGATATTTCCTGAATAGTATGAATTCAGCCAGAAAATTCTAGTTGTATACTAGTATGAAATGGATATTTCCTGAACAGTATGAATTCAGCCAGAAAATTCTAGTTGTATACTAGTATGAAATGGATATTTCCTGAATAGTATGAATTCAGCCAGAAAATTCTAGTTGTATACTAGTATGAAATGGATATTTCCTGACTAGTGTGAATTCAACCAGAAAATTTTAGTTGTGTACTAGTATGAAATGGATATTTCCTGACTAGTATGAGTTCATTCAGAAAAATTTAGTTGTATACTAATATGAAATGGATATTTCCTGACTAGTATGAATTCAGCCAGAAAATTCTAGTTGTATACTAGTATGAAATGGATATTTCCTGAATAGTATGAATTCAGCCAGAAAATTCTAGTTGTATACTAGTATGAAATGGATATTTCCTGACTAGTATGGGTTCATCCAGAAAAATTTAGTTGTATACTAATATGAAATGGATATTTCCTGACTAGTATGAATTCAGCCAGAAAATTCTAGTTGTATACTAGTATGAAATGGATATTTCCTGACTAGTATGAGTTCATCCAGAAAAATTTAGTTGTATACTAATATGAAATGGATATTTCCTGACTAGTATGAATTCAGCCAGAAAATTCTAGTTGTATACTAGTATGAAATGGATATTTCCTGACTAGTATGAATTCAGCCAGAAAATTCTAGTTGTATACTAGTATGAAATGGATATTTCCTGAATAGTATGAATTCAACCAGAAAATTTTAGTTGTGTACTAGTATGAAATGGATATTTCCTGACTAGTATGAGTTCATTCAGAAAAATTTAGTTGTATACTAATATGAAATGGATATTTCCTGACTAGTATGAATTCAGCCAGAAAATTCTAGTTGTATACTAGCATGAAATGGATATTTCCTGAATAGTATGAATTCAGCCAGAAAATTCTAGTTGTATACTAGTATGAAATGGATATTTCCTGACTAGTATGAGTTCATCCAGAAAAATTTAGTTGTATACTAATATGAAATGGATATTTCCTGACTAGTATGAATTCAGCCAGAAAATTCTAGTTGTATACTAGTATGAAATGGATATTTCCTGACTAGTATGAATTCAGCCAGAAAATTCTAGTTGTATACTAGTATGAAATGGATATTTCCTGAATAGTATGAATTCAGCCAGAAAATTCTAGTTGTATACTAGTATGAAATAGATATTTCCTGACTAGTATGAGTTCATCCAGAAAAATTTAGTTGTATACTAATATGAAATGGATATTTCCTGACTAGTATGAATTCAGCCAGAAAATTCTAGTTGTATACTAGTATGAAATGGATATTTCCTGACTAGTATGAGTTCATCCAGAAAAATTTAGTTGTATACTAATATGAAATGGATATTTCCTGACTAGTATGAATTCAGCCAGAAAATTCTAGTTGTATACTAGTATGAAATGGATATTTCCTGACTAGTATGAATTCAGCCAGAAAATTCTAGTTGTATACTAGTATGAAATGGATATTTCCTGAATAGTATGAATTCAGCCAGAAAATTCTAGTTGTATACTAGTATGAAATGGATATTTCCTGACTAGTGTGAATTCAACCAGAAAATTTTAGTTGTGTACTAGTATGAAATGGATATTTCCTGACTAGTATGAGTTCATTCAGAAAAATTTAGTTGTATACTAATATGAAATGGATATTTCCTGACTAGTATGAATTCAGCCAGAAGATTCTAGTTGTATACTAGTATGAAATGGATATTTCCTGAATAGTATGAATTCAGCCAGAAAATTCTAGTTGTATACTAGTATGAAATGGATATTTGCTGACTAGTATGAGTTCATCCAGAAAAATTTAGTTGTATACTAATATGAAATGGATATTTCCTGACTAGTATGAATTCAGCCAGAAAATTCTAGTTGTATACTAGTATGAAATGGATATTTCCTGACTAGTATGAGTTCATCCAGAAAAATTTGGTTGTATACTAATATGAAATGGATATTTCCTGACTAGTATGAATTCAGCCAGAAAATTCTAGTTGTATGCTAGTATGAAATGGATATTTCCTGACTAGTGTGAATTCAACCAGAAAATTTTAGTTGTATACTAGTATGAAATGGATATTTCCTGACTAGTATGAGTTCATCCAGAAAAATTTAGTTGTATACTAATATGAAATGGATATTTCCTGACTAGTATGAATTCAGCCAGAATATTCTAGTTGTATACTAGTATGAAATGGATATTTCCTGAATAGTATGAGTTCACCCAGAAAATTATAGTTGTATAATAGTATGAAACGGATATTTCCTGACTAGTATGAGTTCTGCCAGAAAATTATAGTTGTATACTAGTATTTTTCTGACTAGGTTTTTCTGAGGTTTCGCTGCAGGGTCGTCGGCATACGATCACACTTCCATTTAGATCACACTTACTTTATACCTTTTTCAATTTTTTTCGATAAAAAATATTCAGTATATTAATTTAAACTTTTAAAGCGTATTTAATAAAATAAAAATAAAAGGCATTTAAACATTTGCTTTTTTTGTATTTTTTGAAAAAGTAAAAGGGGGCGTGAGAATATTATTATTATTCAGGAGAGCCTCGACGAAAAAAAGTTTGTTAACCAGTGCTCTATGGAGACTCAAAAAATAAAAGTGTTTTTTTCTTTTTATCTAATACCCGAAATCGATAGCACTATGGTTGGAGATATCACATGTGAAATCTGGTTCCAATTGGTAATTGGCGATATAGTTTACCGAGGTACAACCGATCTAGGGGGTGAGACTGGAAAAAAATCTGCATTTGATTATAAGGGCCACCTAGTATACATCTTCCAACAGTTTGAAAATCGCTCACATTTTTTTAAGCGGTTTGTTGTAGTTTGCATGACCTACCAGATTATTAAAAAATAAGTCTGTGTCGCCCTCGGTAAGCTTTCAGCAAACTCTCCTAGTGTAGTTCTTCCTAGAAAGACCTCTAAGCAAAAATTCTTGCGGGACTCTTTTGTTGTACCTAAACCCGCCATTTCGGGTCATGGAATAATATTCAATATTCTGAATCCTAGAATATATTCTGTAATATATGTATAGACCAAGATCCCAGGGCCGCCAGACATCACTTATTTTCTGATGGATGAAACCAATACTGTTGATAGTCCTCCCCGAATCTAGAACGAATGTGAAAATTTCAAAGCTGTACCTATGACAAGGGCCTATATATCGGGGATCAAAGTCGCAAAAAAATGACCCTAACTTCACTTATTTTCTGATGGATGATTTTTACATATTTGTCGTAGATTACCACCCCGCGTCAGTATCAAGTGTTGTTAGACCCGTGCCATGGTCTATGCTCCAGCCAGACACCCCCAGTTCGCGGATTTTCCTATGAAAATTAATTCCGTTTTAACAATTTAACAGATTTGGCCAGTTTTGGCTGCTTTTAACTACCCAATTTGTTCCCATTTTTTGTAGAACACTACCCTCAAGTATTATCAAGCATTTTTAGACATCGTCCCATGGCAAAAACTTCAGCCAGACACCTCAAAACTCGGAATTTTCACAACTCTCACTGTTTTCACAGGTTTGAGCGGATTGGTCACACTTTGGCAGCTTTTAAACAGCGGATCTTTACACATGTGACACAAAACACTACCCTTAAGTAGAATCAGCTATTTCCAGGCATCATCCCATGACAAAAACTTCAGCCAGACAGCTCAAAGTTCGGGAACTTTAATTTTCCAATTACTTTGCTTTCTCTTGTTCAATCAAGTTTGTCCAACTTTTACTGCTTTTAAATAACGGATCTTTACACACGTGTTGTAGGACAATACCCTCAAGTAATATCAAGTATTCTTAGACTTCGTCCCATGGCAAAAACTGCAGCCAGACACCTCAAAACTCGGGAATTTTTGTAATTCTTACATCGATTTCACTTGTTTAAGCGAGTTTGTTCAACTTTGGCTATGTTAAAATAGCGAATCTTTGCACATGTGTCATAAAACACTACCCCTAAGTATAATCAGGCATTTCCCGACTTCATCCCATGAAAAAACTGCAGCCAGACACCTAAAAGCACAGGGACTTTTCATAATTTTTAATGCACTTAGACTTGTTTAAGCGCGTTTAAACAACTTTGGCTGGTTTTAAATAACGGATCGGCACACATGTGTCGTACAACACTACCCTTAATTGGTATCAGTCATTTTTAGACTTCGCCCCATGACAAAAACTTCAGCCAGACACCCCAAAACTGAGGAATTTTCCTAATTTTTACTGCGATTTCACTTGTTTAAGCATGTTGGTCAAACTTTGTCTACTTTTAAAGGGCAGATCTTTTCACATGTATCGTAGAAGACTTCCCTAAAGTGGTATCAGATATTTGTAGACTTCGCCCTATGACAAAAACTTCAGCCAGACACCCCAAAACTGAGGAATTTTCCTAATTTTTACTGCGATTTCACTTGTTTAAGTCGTTGGTCGAACAACACTTGATACTGACGCGGGGTGGTAATCTACGACAAATATGTGAAAATCATCCATCAGAAAATAAGTGAAGTTAGGGTCATTTTTTTGAGACTTTGATCCCCGATATCTAGGCCCAAGACCTAGGTACAGCTTTGAAATTTTCACATTCGTTCTAGTTTCGGGGAGGACTATCCAGCAGTATTGGTTTCATCCATCAGAAAATAAGTGATGTCTGGCTGCCCTGGGATCTCGCTCTAGTAGTAGAGAAGCTGATAAATGAAAATAATATTTTATGCTGAGCACATTATTACTTTCCGATGTGAAAAATAGTGGTATAGTTAGCAATAATAAAAAAAAAACACAAAAAAATTAAAGAAAGCACAACAAGCAAGCGATATCTCTTTGTTTTGTATTCGCTGATGCGTTACTTGTATTTTGTTGAATTTCTCTCCTAGTTCAACCAACATTCTTGTTGTTTTTCTGCTAAATAACAGAGCAGCATTTGTTATAAATCTTTTGTTTCACAATAAAACTCTTACTCGACAACAAAGTCAAGGCAAAAGCAACAAAAATAAAAATGAAAAATACTGCAGAAATACTCTTGTCACATAGAAATGAAAAATTACCAAAGTGAGTATTTAGCTCAAAGATACTCCGACATTGGTGTCATGCTATGGCGAGTATACATGTTTATGGAGTTGTATGTCCATATTTGATGGTAATATATGTATGTCCTGTGTATGCATATATACACTGGCGATCATCTGAATAGGTTCAAAGAAAATAGTATATTGCAAGTTTTTATTTTTACATTGAAGATTTTTATAATATTTCCAAAATTTCTAACGGCCATATGAATGGTACTTTTTATGTCCATATTGGTATCCACTTAAGAGGAGTATTAAGAGTTAAGAGGGGTCCCCGCAAAGAATCGTGTGATTGATCTCTTAAGAGTGATCCACGATTCATACCTTTACATATTCACATGACCTGCAGTGTATGTATATGACATTTTCACAAAGCTCGCATGCAACTGCATTGATTCTAACAATAGTTTCTGTGACTGTGTGTCGCGCTGATATTGAATGTAGCAAATGCTCAGTGCCCCGATTATATTCACTGTTGTCCCCGCAACATACATATATTGTAGAAGCACACATATGGGCAAATCCGTCGCAGTGTTCTTTTTGTGCAAAAAATAAATAGAAACATCGAAGCACAAGAACATTTTTTTTTCTGCTACATTGGTAGATAAAGAGGAGCTAAAGATCATCGCCGTAACTCGTCTTATATAATGCCTCAACAAGATATAGTCAATAGATCAAAGATATATATACGCTGAAAAAAAAACGTACATGTTTTTTAGGAAAAAAGTTTCATAGTAGTTCAAGCTGACATTTCTTAGTTGAGCCATTGCTTTACCGATTTTCTTGAAATTCTAACAGCACATAGATATACGAGTATATGTCAAGAGTTTAACGGTAAGCAAATTTTGATACCCGATACCCGGTTTTTGAGATATTGCGAATTTTTCTAAAAAAAAGTAATTCTGACCACTTCTACTGATGAGAGATAGATGAAAATACTAAAAGGCAATTTTGAAGGGCATACTATTCCGTACAATGTCCATGAAACCGATTTAGAATATTGCAAAAGCCGTCCAAGTAATCGAAATTTGAATAATAAAAAAAAACGCGTGTAGCCAGTACACGTGAAAGAAGTTAACTTCTTAAGTTCAGAAATAATGAAATATGAATAAGATGTATTCGAGAATGGTTTAGATTCACAATATCTTACTTCCGGGAAGTGGACCAGGGAAACGATCCATTCGAAAATATCTTATATATGGTGCGTTTTCCTTAAAATTTGGTACATGGTAGGGATGGGATCCCGGGAACAAAATCCACTAAGAGGGAACAAAATCCACTAAGAGACGTGGTGAATGTTTCAAATTTTTGTTTATTATTTTTAAATAATATCTAACATTATTAAACTGTTTAATACATTTATATTAATAAATTAACAATATACTTTGAAGATAATACACTCTACGAAGTAGCTGTAAGGGCACCCAGTTTATGCAATTTATTTATTCGACAAATTTACGTTTATATGCAGTTTTGTTGCCTATTTGATTTTACATAGCGTAATGGGATGTTAGTCTTAAGATTGTAAAGAGTTTCCGTGAATTTGGCAATTTTTTTCTGACGAGCTTAAGTAATTTTTCCTTAAAAGAAATTAAAAGTATAACGGTGTATGTAAGAAAACGTTAAGAAAAATGAATTTCAAAAATCAGAGACATTTTTTAAAAGCTTAAGATTAACACCTTATACTAGAATCAACCGGTCAACAAAATCGCATACTTCAAAATATTCTTAAACCTCTGATAAAAAATCTAAGGATTTTGATAAAAATTTGCCGAATTTTCTCGAAATTTGCATACATTTTTCAAACCTAATTTCCAATTTATGTACTAGAATCTGATACATTATTCCATAAGAAATTAGCTAAAAATATTTTTCTGAACTGCAAGAATTCTAAGTCATGGTTGCACTTATAGCTGCGTTGAGGTATATAAAATTAAAAAAGTACAATAAATTTTTGAGCATGTAGGAATTCAACTACCAAAAAAAAAGAATACTTAATAAGTTATTTATAATTTATAGCTTTATATTGAAGTGTATTATTTTCTTTTTTTATTCAAGTGAAATACATTAAATCCCTCGTGAAGGGTGGATACCTTGCCGCGGTACGAGGGCTTAAGTCGATAGCCACAGGACTACGCTGCCCTTGTGATCATAGCTCCGTACGGCACTTCATCACGAGAGCAGCCTAGCCTCTCTGGCGCGACGACAAAGATCTTCCCCCTCCCAATCCAGGGTGTTATGCGACCACGTGCCCGTTTGCAGCCGGGAGGCAAATTGTGGCTGTATTTGAACGGAGCCTCTCTGATACCGGGTCGCCTCAGAGAGTAAGCATGGCCTTACCGCGGTACGGGGCTCTGCCGCGGCGGACGACACATTTTCCCCTACTCTTTCCTTGACCCTAAGCTGGCCTTGTCCGGCGATGGGTCGTACGAACAAGATGAACTCAAATAACGCAACTAAAAACGAAAAACCCAAAAAACAAACAACGCCAAATTTCACTCCTCAGCAAAGGAGAGCTATGGAGGAGCAGGCGAGAAAGCAACAACAACGCCGGAGGACAACCTCCGTTCCACAATCAAGCGGGGGATCGACAGCGATGGCAACTACGAGTCGGTCAACCAACTTACTCTATCGAGTAAGATTGACTTGATGGGAGCTAGCACCAGTGCGGTTGCCAACGCAGCTAAGCGGACAACGGCGGATGCTAAACTCCCAACAACCTCTGATATGAAAACCAGTATCTTTACGTCTGTGGCAGCGGTCTCACGACCTGGCCTCGTAGTTTCGAAGGGGAAGGAAGCTGCAACTGAGATTTCGGCAAGGGGAGCGACCGCGATGGCAACTACGGGTCCGCACTCCCGGGAGACATCTCCCCGCCGCTTCACATACCACGAGAAAAGATTGGCTGCAAAGATCCTGAAGAGGTATGAAGGGGTACCGCAGGAGTCGCTGTCGCCGAATTCCAGTAAATCGGTAGAGCTAGCGAAAGCTGTGATACCGGATTTCCAAAAATCTTACATGCCAAAGAGGTTAAAAGTTAACCCTTTCAAGCGCCAGAGATCGGACCTGGAGTTAAATCCCCCTCCCAAGCGGCATCAGAATACCTCTGGAGCGGGCAAACTAAGCTTTGCTGAGGTAACCAAGGACAGGATCTTTATAGGCGTCCTTGACCGAGGCAATGACCGTCTGGCCATCCCCAAGGACCGGTGGCGTTACGTGCGAAATGAACTCGGCAACATTCTTCTCAACGTTGCTCCGGAGTTTCCGGGTAGCTCGGCGCGAGTAACGGATGCGGGCTGGCACCAGGGTCAGATCAAATTACTCGCATGCGAGGATGCAAAAACCGTAGCACTGTATAAGGCAGCAGCTGCTAAACTGGGTGAAGTCTACAAGGGCGCAAAGATAGAGGTCGTCGACTGGAAGGACATTCCAGCTCGTCCAAGGGCAAGGGCGTGGGTTCCGGCCATCCCTGACGAACCCGACAGAATTCTCGGGATGCTACGGCTAATGAGTCCGTCCCTCCCAACGCATGACTGGAGTGTCAATCTGGTCGGGGATGCGGTGGGGCCCGACAGACAGGTGGTGTTCACCATGAATAAAGAGTCAATCGAGCCCCTCAAAAGGTGCAATGGCCTAGTACACTACAGCGTAGGCCAGATCGTTATCCACGTATATCGTGGTGATGCTCAGCGCGCTGCCTTCTCGGCTGCTCCGGGGGAACCGGAAAACGAACTACCAGAAGAGGAAACGGAGGATTCCGATGCGAAAAGCATGTTATCCGCCACGTCCCTTGCCGATATTGCTGTGAACAACTCGGAGATGGAGGACAGCCTACAGGACGAGGAAGTCCTCGACGTAACGGTGGTAGCAGCCAACGCTGAGCGATTAACATCTAACGCTACAGGCAGCAGGACTCCTACTTACTATCTGTAGTGAAGGCGCTTATGGGTGGGTCAGAAAATGGCGGGTTCTGGAAGAACATTCAGTCTCCGACCACCGTTACATAGAAATGGTTTTAGACTTTATTGAAGAACAACCAATCATGAAGCGCAATCCACGTAACACAAATTGGCAGTTACACAATGAAATATTAGACAGAGACCTCCCAGTAGATACTGCCCTCACAAGCCCCCTCATCAGTAGAGGAGCTGGAGGATCTTGTTACTACATTTACATCGGCGCTCTCAAATGCTCTAGGACAGGCTTGTCCAGTGCCAAAACCACGGGGTAAACACAGGCCACATTGGTGGTCCTACGATTTGGACTCGTTCCGCAAATCATGCCGGAAACAATTTAACAAGGCCAAGAGCCTCGGCTCTGAGCCTCATTGGCACGAATATAAAGCTAAACTTAGGGTCTACAAAAAAGCTCTGAGACAGGCGAAAAGAACTTCGTGGAGAAATTTCTGCACTGGCGTCGAAAAGGTCGACGACACAGCGAGACTTAGACGAGTCCTCTCGAAAAGTCAAACAGCCATCAGCTATTTGCGAAAAACTTACGGATCCTGGACCAGCACGGAAGAGGAAACCCTTGAGCTGCTCTTGAATACACATTTTCCGGGGAATCTGCATCACGCACCACTAGTACCTGCAACAAACCTGGCAGTAAAAATACCCATCACTGAGGAAAGGGTAAGGTGGGCAGTTAAGAGCTTTGAACCGTATAAGGCTGCCGGGCCGGACGGGATTATCCCCGCGCAACTTATAAACACGTTGGAGACATCAGCTAAATGGCTGGTATTTCTCTTCACAGCCTGCCTGGCTCTCAACCACATTCCGGGCTCCTGGAGAAGCGCCACGGCAGTGTTTATCCCTAAGGCTGGGAAGGCATCCCACTACGAGCCAAAAGACTACAGACCGATCAGTCTCTCGTCCTTTGTACTCAAAACCTATGAGAGGATACTAAGCGACTACCTCTCAACGACTATTGATAGCAACCTAATCTCTAGCTATCAGCATGCATACACCAAGGATAAATCAACAGAAACCGCTCTGCACAGCCTAGTATCTGTCATTGAGAAATCGCTGTGTGAAAAGGACTACTCTCTCGTGGCCTTCCTAGACATTGAGGGGGCTTTCAACAATATAAGCCCGGAGGCTATCAACTCCGCTCTAACTAATCTGGGCGTAGATAGACCCCTAACTGGTTTAATTGACCAACTTTTAATGGGAAGGAAAATAGCTTCTTCACTTGGTACGGTTGAGTTATCACGCTATGTCACAAGGGGAACACCCCAGGGTGGTGTTCTTTCCCCGCTTTTATGGAACCTCACAGTCAACTCGTTGCTACGTGACACAAGCTGGGGGGCGGGAAGATAGTGGCATACGCAGACGATTTAGCTATTGCATTCAGAGGCAAGTTCCCACAAACTCTGTGTGACCTGATGCAAGTAGCACTGCGAGAAGTTTCGACGTGGTCCTCTCGCTGCGGACTTAGTATCAACCCGGGGAAAGTGGAACTTGTCCTCTTCACCAACCGGTACAAAATACCGCCACTAAGCCTACCAGAACTAGATGGCACGCTCCTGGGCTTGTCGGATAAGGCCAAGTTTCTAGGCATAGTTCTGGACAGGAAACTGAATTGGAAGGAGAATGTTCTTCAGCGCCAGAAGAAAGCTTGCATCGCTCTTTACACATGCAAAAGAGCCATTGGCAAAAAATGGGGGCTCAGCCCTAGAGTATGCAGTTAGATCTACACGGCCATCATTCGTCCAATCATGCAATATGGAGTCGTCGTATGGTGGCCTGCGCTGAGCAAGGCAACATACCTGAATCTGTTGCGGAAAGTCCATAGATCCAATATGATCTGTATAAGCGGTGCGCTAAGGACAACGTCCAACGAAGCCCTCCAGGTCATTCTGGGCATTTTGCCACTTGATCTGGAAGGGTTTCGGTCAGCAGCGGCATCAGCTCTGCGCCTAAGAGAAACCTCCAGTTGGGGTGCGGGTACTATTGGACACTCCAGTATTCTGGAATCTTACAGCTTTCTCCCTCTAAGAACAGATCGTTGTGCGACCACTACAGTCGGCGATAGCTGTTTCAAAATAAACATTCCCAGCAGAGAAGACTGGGAGAGGACGGATTGGTGTCCCCAAACAAATAGTGGCACTTCCATATACACCGACGGCTCGAAGTTGGACGGCAGAGTTGGAGGAGGGGTTTATTCAAGGGATTTGGACCTTGAGCTCTCCTTCAGACTACCTGATCATTGTAGCGTCTTCCAGGCGGAAGTCTCGGCAATCCTAGACGCCGCGGCCTGGTTAAGCAAACGTGTTATCGGAGAAGATATCGCTATTTTCAGCGATAGCCAAGCGGCCATCAAATCCCTTGGCTCATACACGTTCAACTCTGAACTGACGCTCAGCTGTCGTCGATCTCTTCAGGAGATGGCCCAACAGAACCGCGTAAACCTCATATGGGTCCCGGGACATAGGGACATTGAGGGAAACTGTAAGGCAGACGAGCTTGCCAGGCAGGGCAAGACCAAGCAGGTTCTTCAGGATAAAGAGCGCTTAGGTATGCCGTTTGCCACATGCAAACTAATGCTGAAGGAGCACACACTCCGTCAAGCCAACGAAAGATGGCTGCAATCCCCAGGGTGTCGGATATCGAAACAAACCTGGCCAAAATGGGATCTTAAAAGGTCTAGACGCATTTATGCTAAGAAGGGAAATCTGCATATTGATAGGGGTACTAACCGGTCACTGCCTCATTGGTAGGCATGCAGAAAGGCTAAGTGTGCCCTACCGACGATGCTGCAGGAGTTGCAAAGATGATGAGGAGGAGGAAACAGTGGAACACCTCATCTGCAACTGTCCGGCTTTAAGCGGCGCGAGAACACGCTTTTTGGGAGCTCCGTTCCTGGATAGCCTAAGCCAGATCGCGGAACTGGACATAAAGGACTTGATGGCCTTCATAAAGTCATCTAAGTGGTTCGAGGAGGAGTAACGGTGTCGGTTTAGGAGTGTCAGTCCCGGGATTCTGCTATGTGGAAAATCCCAACAACTCAGGGATTTTCCATTTGGCTGGGTCCCGGGACTGACTTTCCTTGTGTTGGTGGTATCACAACGGGCCTTTCAAAACTGGCCTAAGTGTGCCTCTGCGGCAGCCACTTGAACCTAACCTAAATAAAAACAAGTAAGGAAAGCTGCCGAAGGCTAAATACCTTTCATGAATAAGCGTAACGATTTTTACTGTTTGATCCCAGTACAGCCTGTGTGAATTTAACTTCCGCTCATACCGAAATTATCGGAACTATCGATTATATGGGGGGCGATGTGTTATATTGGCCCAATCTCATTGATTTTTAACATCGACATTTCACATTCTAAAATAGCAATAGTTACGAAATTTCACGTTCGTACCTATATAATTACAGGAGTTATCTACCAAAATCCGTTTATCGGAACAATCGATTGTATGGGGGCTATGTGAAATATTTATCCCATCTCGATGATTTTCAACATCGATATTTCACATATAAAAATAGTGATACCTCCAAAATTTCACGTTGCTACGTGTTTAATTACAGGAGTTATAGGCCAAAATCCGTTTATCGGAATAATCGATTGTATGGGAGCTATATGAAATATATATCCTATCTCAATGATTTTCAACACTGATATTTCACATATAAAAATAGTAATACCTCCAAAATTTCACGTTCCTTCCTCTTTAATTACAAAATCCGTTTATCGGAACAATCGATTGTATGGGGGCTATGTGAAATATTTATCCCATCTCGATGATTTTCAACATCGATATTTCACATATAAAAATAGTAATACCTCCAAAATTTCACGTTGCTACGTGTTTAATTACAGGAGTTATAGGCCAAAATCCGTTTATCGGAATAATCGATTGTATGGGAGCTATATGAAATATATATCCCATCTCAATGATTTTCAACACTGATATTTCGTATATAAAAATAGCAATACTTACAAAATTTCACGTTCCTTCCTCTTTAATTACAGGAGTTATATCCCAAAATCCCTTTATCGGAACAATCGATTGTATGGGGGCTATGTGAAATATTTATCCCATCTCAATGATTTTTTTTTATTTATTTTACATATAAAAATAGCGATGCTTCCAAAATTTCACGTTTCTACGTGTTTAATTACAGGAGTTATAGCCCAAAATCCGTTTATCGGAATAATCGGTTGTACGGGAGCTATATGTAATATCGGTCCGATCTTGCTGGTTCCGAGAAATGATTCCTATATTGGAAAATGGTGGCCGCATACAAAATTTCAGCCAAATATCTCAAAAACTGAGGGACTAGTTTGCGATCAAACAGACAGACAGACAGACAGACAGACGGACAGACGGACATGGCTAAATCAATTCATCTCGTCATCCTGATCATTTCGGGATAATTATTGATGGGTCTATCTCTTCTTCTTCTCATACTTAAAAACATCGGACCAAAGTGATAATACAATTTTATGTTCATGAAAGGTATAAATATAAGTGATAATTAAATTCTTCGTTATTTATTTAAAAGTTGACAGTTTCACAAACTATTTCTCCAGTCTTTTACCAGCAAACCTGTTAGAAATAACGAGTTCCCTAATCCCGGGATCCCGGGATTTGTAAAATCATATCCTGTTATGTAGCTGGTAGTTTGTTTGGTGAGGAGTGGTGGCAAGCAGGTATGCTTGCATCCCAGGCTAGCTCGTCAGCGTGGGGCGGGGTACTTTCCACCACCCTCACCTACAGCCACATGAACAAAAGGAGGGTTCATACCTGCATGGATAAAAAGTTAAAGGTAAAAATAGCAAAAGGGCATAGGTGAGAAAAGTAAGAAAAATCGCAAAAAAAGGAAAGGTCAAGAAGATAAAGGAGAGGCCTGTCCTGTCAGGTGGAGTCTTCCCACCCGCTTCCGCGCAACTTGCGCTAAACCATAGGCACTGTGCTGATTCCTAATTACTTACAGTACCCCCGAACCTGACTCAAGTCTATCGGTCGGTCACTTAGTCATTTTTCCTAATACCCACCTTCACATGTTCGTGTGCGCGCAAGCGCAGCACCCACACCAAAATCGCGTCTCTTAGCCCTGCATCTTAGCAAACAAGAAACCTTATTTCAACCATTCATTATAATTTATTTAATGTTATAATTAGTATAGTAGACCTATATCTATCCCTAAGCTATTTTATCATAAACTCCAAACTTCACTCAAATTCCAACTTTCTTCTTATATATATAGGTACTTAGGTGTAGGTGTATCTGGTTATGTATCTAGTCTTATAGCCTAGCAAAAAAAGGTAAAAAAATGCAAAGCAAAATTACAAATAAAAAAATCTAATTCTCAAACTTACACTAAATGATTCTAAACTAATCTCATTACGCATATAATTCAAAAAAAATGTTACAAAATTTCGGAAGAAAAAAAATTTTGAAGAAAAGTTAAAATTCTACGACGCTCTAATGATGATCTTGTGATCAGCTGTTCGGTGTCCCACTGACCCAGTTTTAAATTTCGAGTTCAACGACCCAGATATAAAAAAATGTGTATTTATGTATGCAAAAGAATAAGCATCAAACAGGCTGAGAGAGTTTTGCGATTTTGTGCGTGTGATTAAGTGTTTTTAGGATCGTTATGTATGTACATATATTTCTTCGTTTTTCTTTTGTCACTAATCCATTTTATCTACCTTGGGAGTAGGGTGGGATTATTTGCTCATTATATGTACATACACACCGGCATATATACGTATTATGAATTACTCACCAAGTCACTGCGCCACTGTAGAGTACCTGTGCTGTAAAATTCGGAAACAGAGAAAACGTCATGTATGCTCACCCACCTACATATGCTCGATCATGCGCACAACGATCGCTCTCTTATTATTGCTCAGCCAGATCACTCGCTTGTGATCTTGGCTTTCGAGCTGCCGTTTTAGTGTACTACACCCCCTCGGATGCGGACGTCAGACAAACCCCCTTAAAAAAAAACTCAAATAGAGACCAAAAAAATCCAAAAAAAATTTAAATCTCCAATATCTGGGAGATAAATTCCGGATTCGGATATTGGTGGAGACGGCCGACCAAGGTAAAAGGTTGGCCAAGATGGTGCAAAGTTGCAACAAAAATCAAAGAATTTAGATAAGAGTTACCAATAAAAAAAACGTGGGTGGTGTTGCGTTTGTGCGGTACAAAAACAAAAAAACCCAAAAAAAAGCGTGGAAGTTATAAATGAAATAAAGAAAAGGTGAAGGAAAACTGCAAAACCTAACGAAAAATTGGTAAAAAAAATGCGAAAATGAAATGAAAAGGTTCTTAAGTATGAAGAAATGCAATGAACAAAATATCTCGCCATAAGACTTACAGGGATTTTTCCAATTTGTGGGTGTGGATTAAGGTGTTGGTGTCTGCGCTCCTTCGTTGATCTCTAATAGAAACAACTTTTTACTGAATTACGGACTTTGCAGCCGGTTTAAAGTTTCCCGCACTTCACTAAAAAACTTTACTTTTGCTAATGCTTTCGCTTAGCTACAATCACTTCAGGGCACAGTTTAACGTAACTTTGGCCCGTTGACTACCTCGGCACCCCTTTTATAGCTTCTGCCGTGGAAGGGAAAGTTACCTATTTGGGCAGGTTTTCACACAGGCTCACAATCTACCATTCGTTTTTCCCGCATGCACATCTACACACTCATACCCTCGCACGACAGGCTACTATGGTCCTTTCTTTCTAACATAGATATAATGTTGCTAGGCGTTCAGCAACATTGCCTCTGTTACAGTGTTCTGTTGCTAACAGCAGTCATCCGTGCTATCTACAGCTGTAACACAAGCAGTATTGATGAAGCCTTGCTGCAGTACATCTATGTTAGATAGTTAGCTAACATTGGGATATGTTGCCAGCATGGTGAAAGGCTGTCGTTACAGGCTCGCAATCGCCGATGGTACCTGTACTATGGAGCGTGTGCGTAAAAAAAAGTTTCAACGCAGCCTATCACACACAATTTCCTTGCGTCCAACGTGTGGCCTCGACCCACGACTCAATGCCGGGCATCACTTTGACTACAAACGTACATGTTTACTTAACTACAACTAACTCACGGGGTTACTTCTACTGCTTATATTCTACGTATCCTAATTACTGGGAATGCATATACTCTAAGTATCTAAAAAAAAGAGAAAAAGATATCACAGGTAGAATGCTAAGGCTAACTAAATAAAATATCACAGTATTAGGTATTAGTCAAGTAAATGTAAATACAAATACTAATTGCAACAATAAATCGGATAAATAATCAACAAATAAATTCATACGTCAGTTAGTAAAAAAAATCAAAGATTTAGTCAAATAATGATAATTGCATACGTCAATTGATAAAAAGTATAAAAAATAAAAAAAAAATAAAAGAAAAATTTTAATAACTACCTGCGTCAATAAATAGACAATTAACAATATAAATAAACGATGATAAATACCATTGTTAAATTATATAAGGTTAAGCAGATTTTGACATTTGCCAAGGCAAAGCTTCCTTATTAGAGTTGCATTTACGAAGGATGCAAAAAAGGGTAAAAAATCACCCTTTAGGAAAATTGTAGTAGAAAAGGAAGGAAGACCGTTCGCAAAATTTCAGGGTTTTTTTCCGGAAATCTGTCTTTTCAAGATTTACCCCCTTATAAATTGGTTTATAAAGCTTTTTAAAGTGACATTCACATACAAATTTTGAGTTATAAGATCTTAATAAACCTTTTATATTTTTTATGAATAAGGGGGTTATTTTTTAAAATTATTAGGAAAATTAAATTAATTTTCAATTTAACTGTTAAAAGCATGCCCTTTTTGTGGATAGCAGTAACATGTACGAAATAAGCTTATAAAACGGCAATGTTTATAATTGGATCCTTTTTTAATAACTTTCATCAATCGCCGGTATGATAACCAATCTCTTAACGTCTGTGGCAGCGGTCTCACGAACTGGCCTCGGAGATCCAAAGGAGAAAAAACAAAGGGAGCGACCGTGATGGCAACTACGGGTCCGGACTCCCAGGAGATATCTCCCCTCCGCTCTGTACTTGGAAAAACGATTGGCCGCAACGACCCTGAAGAAATATGGGAGAGTCCATCAGGAAACGCTGTCGCCGAGTTCCAGGAATTGGTGCAATCTCTGATACCGGATTTCCAAACCACTTATGTGCCAAAGAGGGTAAACGGAAACCCTTTCAAACGCAAGAGATCGAACGTGGAGTTAAAACCTCACCCCGGAGTGGGAAAACCACGCTCTGCCGAAGTAACTAAGGATCCTTATAGGCATGCCTGACCGAGGCAACGACCGTTTGGCCATTCCCAAAGACTAGTGGCGACACGTCCGGAACGAACTCGCTAACGCTCTTATTGACGTTTATTTGAAGACTCCGGGTGGTACAGCGGCGGTCACGCATGCGGGTTGGCACCAGGGATTAAAATAGTTGCGTGTGACGACGCATGAACTGTGGCACTGTACAAGGCAGCAGCTGCAAGACTGTGTGAAGTCTACAAAGGTGCAAAAATCGGGGTCGTCGACTGGAATGACATTCCGGCTTGGCCAAAGGCAAGGGCATGGATTCCTGCCATCCCTACAGAGCCTGAGAGTATTCTCACGATGCTGCGGATAATGAATCCGTCCCTCCTGACGCAAGACTGAAGTGTCACTCTGGTCGGGGATGCTGTAGGGCCTGATAGACAAGTGGTCTTCACCATGAATAAGGAGGCAGTCGAGCCCCTTAAAAGATACAATGGACTAGTCCATTAGAGTGTAGGTGAGATAGTTATCCACGTAAACCGTGGCCAAGCGCGCTGCCAGCTCCGCTGCAACGGGGGACTCGGATATCGAAGAACTGCAAGAGGGAACGGGGGAATCCGACCCGAAAAGCATGTTATCTGCCACAGCACTTTCGCAAAGTGACGTGAACAGCTCGGAGATGGAAGACAGTTGCTGGACGGGGAGCAACCAATCCTGAGCGCAATATCTCTGATGCTTCAGTCAGCAGTGCTCCCGTTACGCCAACTCGTCGACAACCTCAGGGATTGGCAGACCTCGGACGATATGGGTACGTCAGGAAAGTCTGAACGCTCTCATGTTGGTGGTGCTTCAGATAAATCTGCACAAATCTAAAGTATTTTCGGCTTTCTAAATGCGACATGCGGAGATCCAAAGGAGAAAAAACAAAGGGAGCGACCGTGATGGCAACTACGGGTCCGGACTCCCAGGAGATATCACCCCTCCCCTCTGTACTTGGAAAAACGATTGGCCAAGAGGATGCTGTAATTTTGTTCGTATCAAGAATATTGGTTTTTACTACCATTTACTACCAGAAGTAGCACTGTCAATCAGAGAAGGAAGCATGAAGCCGAGAAGTGTCAAAAACGTATCGGACTGCTTAACCTTACATTATTAAACAATGATAAATACCTTTATGCACAAAAACAAACATAAAAGCATGAAATATAAAACATAAGAACTAACACTACGACAAACTTGTATCTATTTTGCGAAAATATCTTTAGCGTGGTATACGCCGATCTTTTTCCCATTGCAATCGCCAAGTTCGTGCATAGAGTTTCCTATGACATTTAGGACTATGCACTTCACTTGTTTTGGTGCTAACTTGGCGTTGTAATTTTCTATTTGCGAGCTTTGTTTAAAGTTTCGGCGGTATACCACTTGTAAAATTTGAAATTTGACATCTTTACTTCTAGTATTATACGCTTTTTTACTTTTTTCATGAGCCAACTTCAGCTCTTTCATTATTTTATTTCTTAAAAGTTGCAACTTATCACTGGTTGTATCAATATCAATGTCCATATCTTTCAGTGCGCCCAACTTTCGGTATAGCTCATATGATGCAGCAAAAAAATCCAAAAAAAATTTAAATCTCCAATATCTGGGAGATAAATTCCGGATTCGGATATTGGTGGAGACGGCCGACCAAGGTAAAAGGTTGGCCAAGATGGTGCAAAGTTGCAACAAAAATCAAAGAATTTAGATAAGAGTTACCAATAAAAAAAACGTGGGTGGTGTTGCGTTTGTGCGGTACAAAAACAAAAAAACCCAAAAAAAAGCGTGGAAGTTATAAATGAAATAAAGAAAAGGTGAAGGAAAACTGCAAAACCTAACGAAAAATTGGTAAAAAAAATGCGAAAATGAAATGAAAAGGTTCTTAAGTATGAAGAAATGCAATGAACAAAATACGTAGGTAACTCAAAATGGATAAAAACAATGGAAACTGAAAATGAAGAAAATTCGGTGCTTAAGAAAAAAATTTACAATTTTTAACACCGAATTCCTTACAACCCCAAAATGCCCCTTATGGCCTAATGCCCCTTGGAGCAACTATGTTTTACTCCCCTATTCAAAAAAAAAATCCACAGTAATAAAATATCAAAAATTGAAAAAAATTTAAATGAAACTTAAATATAAAGCCACTCACTCCTTGCGTCTCGATCTTGGTATGTGTCATGTAGTGTATGTGGTGAATGTGTTGTCGTGGAGTTATGTTGACTATGTTGGTGATGTCTTTGCTGCTGGTGTATTTGTGTTGTAGTTGTTGCTGGCGTCTGTGCCGCCCAATCTGGCCCGTATCTGGTGGGGCTTCCTTCGACCAGATTTTATTTGTGTTTGTTGTTGTACTGTTAAGTATCGTGACTGTTTTCCGTGCCTCTATGTTGTTTTTGTGGTGTATGACTGACTGATGTATCTCTATGTTGTGTCTCTATGTTGTAGTTGTAATGTGTGACTTGTTGTTGTTTTGTGGAATTCTATGTTTTGTGTGCCATTTCCTAAGCGTTCAGCAGCGAAAATCCTGTGTTCTGGTGGGTACTCCCGGTGACAATGCGACCTGGATCCAAAAACAAGAACACAAAAGATTTCAGAAAAAATGTAAGGGTATAGGGTAGGGTTCATCAAGAGGGAAAAGCAAAAGGTTATGCTCAATTAAACATATATATATTATTTAAACATGTATATATATATGTATATAATCTTTTGTTTGCTCAGCCATAGGTGCACATGCACAGAACTATCTGTATACAGATGCACCTACGTGGATGCAAATTACTTTTTGGCTTGCCAGGGGGATTGGCCATGAAATCAAACCAATCTCGCCATAGAGCATGCCAGGGTATGTATGGTGAGGATAGGAAAGACTTACAGGGATTTTTCCAATTTGTGGGTGTGGATTAAGGTGTTGGTGTCTGCGCTCCTTCGTTGATCTCTAATAGAAACAACTTTTTACTGAATTACGGACTTTGCAGCCGGTTTAAAGTTTCCCGCACTTCACTAAAAAACTTTACTTTTGCTAATGCTTTCGCTTAGCTACAATCACTTCAGGGCACAGTTTAACGTAACTTTGGCCCGTTGACTACCTCGGCACCCCTTTTATAGCTTCTGCCGTGGAAGGGAAAGTTACCTATTTGGGCAGGTTTTCACACAGGCTCACAATCTACCATTCGTTTTTCCCGCATGCACATCTACACACTCATACCCTCGCACGACAGGCTACTATGGTCCTTTCTTTCTAACATAGATATAATGTTGCTAGGCGTTCAGCAACATTGCCTCTGTTACAGTGTTCTGTTGCTAACAGCAGTCATCCGTGCTATCTACAGCTGTAACACAAGCAGTATTGATGAAGCCTTGCTGCAGTACATCTATGTTAGATAGTTAGCTAACATTGGGATATGTTGCCAGCATGGTGAAAGGCTGTCGTTACAGGCTCGCAATCGCCGATGGTACCTGTACTATGGAGCGTGTGCGTAAAAAAAAGTTTCAACGCAGCCTATCACACACATTTTCCTTGCGTCCAATGTGTGGCCTCGACCCACGACTCAATGCCGGGCATCACTTTGACTACAAACGTACATGTTTACTTAACTACAACTAACTCACGGGGTTACTTCTACTGCTTATATTCTACGTATCCTAATTACTGGGAATGCATATACTCTAAGTATCTAAAAAAAAGAGAAAAAGATATCACAGGTAGAATGCTAAGGCTAACTAAATAAAATATCACAGTATTAGGTATTAGTCAAGTAAATGTAAATACAAATACTAATTGCAACAATAATCGGATAAATAATCAACAAATAAATTGATACGTCAGTTAGTAAAAAAAATCAAAGATTTAGTCAAATAATGATAATTGCATACGTCAATTGATAAAAAGTATAAAAAATAAAAAAAAAATAAAAGAAAAATTTTAATAACTACCTGCGTCAATAAATAGACAATTAACAATATAAATAAACGATGATAAATACCATTGTTAAATTATATAAGGTTAAGCAGATTTTGACATTTGCCAAGGCAAAGCTTCCTTATTAGAGTTGCATTTACGAAGGATGCAAAAAAGGGTAAAAAATCACCCTTTAGGAAAATTGTAGTAGAAAAGGAAGGAAGACCGTTCGCAAAATTTCAGGGTTTTTTTCCGGAAATCTGTCTTTTCAAGATTTACCCCCTTATAAATTGGTTTATAAAGCTTTTTAAAGTGACATTCACATACAAATTTTGAGTTATAAGATCTTAATAAACCTTTTATATTTTTTATGAATAAGGGGGTTATTTTTTAAAATTATTAGGAAAATTAAATTAATTTTCAATTTAACTGTTAAAAGCATGCCCTTTTTGTGGATAGCAGTAACATATACGAAATAAGCTTATAAAACGGCAATGTTTATAATTGGATCCTTTTTTAATAACTTTCATCAATCGCCGGTATGAAAACCAATCTCTTAACGTCTGTGGCAGCGGTCTCACGAACTGGCCTCGGAGATCCAAAGGAGAAAAAACAAAGGGAGCGACCGTGATGGCAACTACGGGTCCGGACTCCCAGGAGATATCTCCCCTCCGCTCTGTACTTGGAAAAACGATTGGCCGCAACGACCCTGAAGAAATATGGGAGAGTCCATCAGGAAACGCTGTCGCCGAGTTCCAGGAATTGGTGCAATCTCTGATACCGGATTTCCAAACCACTTATGTGCCAAAGAGGGTAAACGGAAACCCTTTCAAACGCAAGAGATCGGACGTGGAGTTAAAACCTCACCCCGGAGTGGGAAAACCACGCTCTGCCGAAGTAACTAAGGATCCTTATAGGCATGCCTGACCGAGGCAACGACCGTTTGGCCATTCCCAAAGACTAGTGGCGACACGTCCGGAACGAACTCGCTAACGCTCTTATTGACGTTTATTTGAAGACTCCGGGTGGTACAGCGGCGGTCACGCATGCGGGTTGGCACCAGGGATTAAAATAGTCGCGTGTGACGACGCATGAACTGTGGCACTGTACAAGGCAGCAGCTGCAAGACTGTGTGAAGTCTACAAAGGTGCAAAAATCGGGGTCGTCGACTGGAATGACATTCCGGCTTGGCCAAAGGCAAGGGCATGGATTCCTGCCATCCCTACAGAGCCTGAGAGTATTCTCACGATGCTGCGGATAATGAATCCGTCCCTCCTGACGCAAGACTGAAGTGTCACTCTGGTCGGGGATGCTGTAGGGCCTGATAGACAAGTGGTCTTCACCATGAATAAGGAGGCAGTCGAGCCCCTTAAAAGATACAATGGACTAGTCCATTAGAGTGTAGGTGAGATAGTTATCCACGTAAACCGTGGCCAAGCGCGCTGCCAGCTCCGCTGCAACGGGTGACTCGGATATCGAAGAACTGCAAGAGGGAACGGGGGAATCCGACCCGAAAAGCATGTTATCTGCCACAGCACTTTCGCAAAGTGACGTGAACAGCTCGGAGATGGAAGACAGTTGCTGGACGGGGAGCAACCAATCCTGAGCGCAATATCTCTGATGCTTCAGTCAGCAGTGCTCCCGTTACGCCAACTCGTCGACAACCTCAGGGATTGGCAGACCTCGGACGATATGGGTACGTCAGGAAAGTCTGAACGCTCTCATGTTGGTGGTGCTTCAGATAAATCTGCACAAATCTAAAGTATTTTCGGCTTTCTAAATGCGACATGCGGAGATCCAAAGGAGAAAAAACAAAGGGAGCGACCGTGATGGCAACTACGGGTCCGGACTCCCAGGAGATATCTCCCCTCCGCTCTGTACTTGGAAAAAACGATTGGCCAAGAGGATGCTGTAATTTTGTTCGTATCAAGAATATTGGTTTTTACTACCATTTACTACCAGAAGTAGCACTGTCAATCAGAGAAGGAAGCATGAAGCCGAGAAGTGTCAAAAACGTATCGGACTGCTTAACCTTATATTATTAAACAATGATAAATACCTTTATGCACAAAAACAAACATAAAAGCATGAAACATAAAACATAAGAACTAACACTACGACAAACTTGTATCTATTTTGCGAAAATATCTTTAGCGTGGTATACGCCGATCTTTTTCCCATTGCAATCGCCAAGTTCGTGCATAGAGTTTCCTATGACATTTAGGACTATGCACTTCACTTGTTTTGGTGCTAACTTGGCGTTGTAATTTTCTATTTGCGAGCTTTGTTTAAAGTTTCGGCGGTATACCACTTGTCCAATTTGAAATTTGACATCTTTACTTCTAGTATTATACGCTTTTTTACTTTTTTCATGAGCCAACTTCAGCTCTTTCATTATTTTATTTCTTAAAAGTTGCAACTTATCACTGGTTGTATCAATATCAATGTCCATATCTTTCAGTGCGCCCAACTTTCGGTATAGCTCATATGATGCAGCATGCTGTATCATAGGCATACCAAAAGTGGCAAAGTACGGTGACATGTTGATGGCTGAATGTGCAACGCTGCGGAGGGCAAATGCGGCATCTGTGACATATTTATCCCAGTTTCTCTGGTTTTCCTTTATAAATGATCTGATGATTTGCAGCACATATCGATTTACCCTCTCCGCAGCGTTTTAACATGCTTCGTTCCGTACTTTTGTAGAAAGTTGCTGAACATTTCCGATACGAATTGTTTTCCATTGTCGGAATGGACATATTCGGGCACGCCGAATACGTGGAAAACATCCCTCTCTAAAAATTTTATTACCGCGGCTGAAGTTGCCTTTCGCATCGGTTCTAGAAACACAAACTTTGAGAAATGGTCTAAACATACAAAGGCATGCACATTACCTTCACTACTACGAGGATACGGACCCATAAAATCAATAAACAGACGTTGGAAAGGTCGTTCGGTGAGTTTTTGCTTTCCCATTAATGGTTGTCTGAATACATTTTGTGTTTTGTTTATTTTACAGATTTCGCAATCTCTTACATGTGCGCACACATCAGATACCATGCCTGGCCAGTAATACTTTTGACGTAGTCGGGATAGGGTTTTATGTATGCCACCATGACCAGCCGAAGGTGAGCCGTGAGAAATCTCCACCAGCCCCGGTCGCAGTTCCGATGGAACCCAAAGCTTGTAGGTCTGGTCCGTTAGAAGATCATCCCCCCTGTCAAATTGCGTCCGTTTATACACAAAGCCGTCCGATAGACATAGGTCGGGGAGCTTTTCTTGATTTTCGGTCACCGTTTTCCTTAGCTCTTTGTACTCCTCCGACTCAAAGTACGGCGACTCCAGGCATATGTCTATCGCTCGGTCATTCGTCTGTAGTTCGTCCATGTGCATACGCGATAATGTGTCGGGAACCACGTTCTGCGCGCCTTTCCGTTGCTCAATATTAAAATCGTAAGCCTGGAGTTTAAGACTCCATCTTGCCAGTCTTCCTGATAGATCCTTTTGATTCATCAGCCATTTAAGGCTGGCATGACCTGTAATAATGGTGAACGGGGTTCCCTCCACATATGGTCGAAATCGTTTCACACTCACGATCGCTGCGTAGCACTCTAGTTCTGTAATGCTGTAATTTTTCTGGGCCTTGTTTAGTTTTGCCTACACGTAGGCAATGGGTCTTTCGTTCTGGTCATCCAATTGAAACAAAACCCGCCCACTCCGTCAGTCGATGCGTCGTATTGAATGTAAAACCGTCTAGTGAAGTCCGGGTGTGTAAGTACTGGCGCTGAACTCAAGCTCTGTTTGAGCTTCTGAAACGACTTCATCGCCTCGTCCGTCATCGTAAACTTCTTTATTGTGTCTTTCTTGAGGCAGTCGTGCAGCGGAGCTGCAATAGTCGCATAATCCTGTATGAAACGTCGGTACCAGCCCGACATGCCCAGGAACCGTCGTAGTTGCTTCGGGGTTTTAGGTGTAGGGAAGTCCCTCACGGCTGCCACCTTATTGGCATCTGCCCTAATGCAACCGTCCCCGACTACGTACCCAAGATATCGCACCTCTTTGTAACAAAATGTGCTTTCTTCAACATTGATTGTTAACTTAGCATCTCTAAGACACCGAGCGACCTTTTCTAACAAACACATATGAGACAAAAAATCTTCAGAACAAACCAACAAGTCATCGAGATAAACAAATACACATTCACGTAAAGCGTAAATTGGTATAGGGGTCGGCCCGGGACAGTGAATGCAGTCTTTTCGCGGGATTTTGGTTCGAGGGGAATCTGCCAGAAAGCGTCCTTCAAATCTATTGCTGATATAAACCTCGTATTCTGCAGTCTACTCAAAATTCCATCGATGTGGGGCAAGGGGTATGCGTCCTTGACTGTTCGCTCCTTTACTTTGCGTGCATCGAGGCAAATCCGATTTTTAGTGCCTTTGATGACCAATGAAACCGGGGAATTCCAACTGCTGCTCGACTCTTCTATCACTCCCATGCTCAGCATACGATCCAACTCGGCATAAATGAGCTTTTGGATAGCGGGTGAAATCGGGTAATGGCGCTGCTTTACTGGCAGATTCTCGTTGACGACTTCGATGACATGCTCTTCCTTCTCCGTTCGGCCTAACCCCAATACAGTAAAGGATGGGAACTGGGCCTTCACACGTTCCAGCGTGTTGCTCTCTTCCGTCGTTAGCACGTGTTGCACGGCGTCAAAAGACAAGTCACCCTCAGCGGGAACGAGTTCCGCCACACTGGCAACATCCTTACATACATTCATACCCTTACTCACCACATTCATACCAAAGGCCTGCCAAAAATCGACCCCTAAATATACCTCCTGCTGTAGGTCAGGCACTATCAAAAACTCTAATTCTTTCGTCGCATTATCCCACAAAACAGGTAACTTTATTACCCCCACTACAGCGGTTTCTTCCCCATTTGCCGTCCGGATGTTTTGACCCTTGATTGGCATAATCAAGGCCTCTCTACCGCGCAGAAGTGCCGCTGCCTTTTACCCAAACAACAGGCAATCGCTCCTGAGTCCAGGAGAGCCAGGACCTCGTGACCCCCTATATCTGTTTTGGCGAAAAATCGATTATCACCCTTAACTGTCACTATTGTAGCTACTATCTTAATTTTTAGTCTTTTAAAATATCTCTTTTTCTCCCTCATCTTCTTAATTTTTCTGAAGTTTCTACTCTTCTTCTTCTCATCTATTCTATCCATTGCTTCACAAAAAATCAGCTTCCTTGCCTCATCGAACGCTAATTTCCGCTGATGTAAACTTTTAACTTCGTGTTTTTCCTTCCTCTCTTCTGTCTTTACCACCTCGGCTCCCTTCTCCTTTCTTCTCAGAATTTTCATTTCCGGATTGCCGGGTTGCCTACCTCCTGGCTGGAGCTCCCGGTCATCTCCGCCAGTTTGGGGTTTCCCTTGTTCGGTTTAAATACACAAAAGGACGCGTTACTACCACAGGCAAAACAGTACATTTTATGGAACTGGGACGAACATTTATTTGGTTTTTGTGCTTCTGCCGGGTTTTTCTCAAAAAATCCACCGGCATGCCATACGCAAAGCACAACATCAAATGGAACGGTGACGCACAAAAGGAATTTATGTTGGACTTGTACACATTAGGATTACCAGATGGGGTTGGAACACTAGAATTAACGGGGGTTTGGTGCTGGACTTGGGGTTGGGATTGGGGTTTCCTATTAAAAGCTTCTATTTTCACCTCGTTCTCAAACTCTATCTCATTCACGGCCCTACTTCTACTCTTATTTTCCTTCATAAGTTTTTCGGCTCTCCTGCACTCAGCTTTGAGATCCGCCAGAGAGTCCATTTTTAGGGCGAAAGTCAAGTTGGCCAGCTCCTTCTCAGGGATTCTCGTCCGCAAGCGGAATGTCATGTCATGTATCTCCCCGTAAAAGTCGTCGAAAGTTTCGCCGGGTTGCTGCTTCCGTTCACGTATTATTTCATAGTCGGACTCGGCGGTCTTGAAGTGGCTCAGCAGCTCGGATTTCAGTCCGAAGTACCCAAAATTGGGATCGTCGGAATGATCCTCGAGGATTTGCCAATACCACTTCAAGGCACCGCCGGAAACCGGACAATGAAAGTCCGTGAAAAGCTGGTAGTGGGAGATATTGTGCTGTTCCCGCATTCTCTCAACCCGGAAAATGAAACTTTCGACGCTCATCCTTTTGTTAGTCCCGTCAAACTTAATGTGCCACTTTCCTAAATCTAATTTTTTCCACCTTGGAGGCTCATTCGAATCTCTTGTGGCCTGTGTCGACCCTGAGGTTTGATTAGACGATGGTCCACTGGCACGACCAGCAGTTCTGCCAGCTTGGCGTTCCGGATTGGATGCTCCGGCAGGTTGATTGCCCAGGGGATGCACGGTGGTTTCCATTTCCGCAACACGGCCGCTAAGGTTCCCAACATTGGTTTTTATAGACCTCACTTCGGTTGCTATTTGCGAGACCATGTCTTGCTGTTGCGCCATAATTGCCATCATTCGGCTCAGTTGCTCCACGTTCGACATTGGATTGGCAGTTTCCATGCCAGGTGGATTTCCAACGATGGGACCCGCAATGGGTTGTTGTGCTCCTCCCTGTGCAATACCGCCTCCCACAGCACCCACCTCCTCAGTGTCGGACATTTGACACAAGAGATCGATTTTTTGAGAGAAGTTCAAACTATTGTTCGATTCGTTGAATGACAGTCCGCTTGCAAACGTCACCCTATGCACGCGCTCGGGGTCGATGGTCGAAAAAACCCGGGATGTGCACCTATTGAGGTAGTCAGCCGGAGCAAAGTTAACTGCTTCCGGAATCCCTGTGTCAATCTGGTTGTACACAGACCCAACTACCAAATTTTCAAACTCCCTCCTTTCGATCTCCCTCGCTTGGCTACGCCTGACCGGCCTAATAGTTCTCAGCACCCCTAGACCACCAGGTACCCTGTCCTCAGAAACCTTATCTGCCTCCTTGTCCTTGGCAGACATTCACTTGCAAAGAAGTTCCACTAACCACAACAACTAATGAAATAGGTTGCGATTATAAATGTTAACTTTCGTTTGTGCAACGCACCCTAATGTGTACTCCAACAAGTACAAAAAAGGTAAAATCAAAATTCAAAATTAGGCTGTTAATCGCAAATCGTATTATTATGTTTACAAATCAGTTTATGCAACCGGTATTAACCCTAAGGCAAATAATAAACGAAACTATCGCTTAAAGAATTGAATATAACAAAGAAGAGAATGATTCAAAATTCAAAATGAAGTACTAAATAGGACTAATGTTTCAATTATAGATTCCATGAAAATCTGATTGCGACAAAAGTACAATATTTGGCCTTAGGCTCGAAAGTATGTCTCCAAGAAATTCCAAAAAACTAATACCGTGTTTAATCAAACTGAACTTAAAAATCAATTCCACAAGATATATGTATATAGGTATATAAAAAAAATCCAAATATTTATTATTTCATACGTTGTGTATTAACTTATGATATATATATGTATGTACAGATTATGTGTATGTGTAAATTCAGATATTTATCCGATTTCAATTTGTAATTATATGGGAGATATTTGTATGAGTGTGTGTATGTATAGCGTTTGTTTAGATATCCCAACTGCTATCACCGTACAACTAAAACTATCTTAACCGCAACCAAAATCCAGAAAAAAATATGCAACTAATAAAAAAAATAAATAAGGTATATGATCTACTATCTGGCAAACAGCTGATCTGTATTACTTAAAACACTAGTTTTGTTTTGAAAAAAAAAAAATTAAAAGGCAATAATTCAAAAAAAGCAGTAATTTTGAATGTGAATATATGTGTATTGGTGTGTGTGTGGTGCTGCCTTGGCAAAGGTTCTGTGAATGCGATGAGTATGAGTCCGTCTCTAGCCATCGTTGTGTCCTTTATCAGTCCTCGTACTGTCCTTTAGGTGTAGCACTACACGCCCGGTGACGAATCACAAAGGGTGGATGCCACACCTCCCTACTCTCATCGTGGCGACTTGTTGCAAACCTCACTTACCGATAATGCTGGACCATCGGTAAGGTAGCTTGAACAGGTCGTCACGATCCCCTACCTAGCGTCCGTATCTAGCTGTGTGCCATACCAAGTACCACCTACTCGGATTAAAACCCAAGCAGGGAGCCCTGGTATGATCACTCAGCTTCCTCCTACTCTATTTGTCATCATGACGGTCCCTGTATAATTCAAAGAAGGAAATTAAAGCAATTAGAGATAGATAAACAAGATAATAGCAGAGCAAAAAAACAAAAAAAAAAAAGGAAAGAAGTTAATGATTTAATTATGGAATTGGAGTTACTAATTTTATTATTGAAAGAAAAGAATAGAAGCTGTGGGAAAAATGAAAATTAAACTAAGTGGGCTATTATCGTTGGGCGCCATTGTTTTGTAGCTGGTAGTTTGTTTGGTGAGGAGTGGTGGCAAGCAGGTATGCTTGCATCCCAGGCTAGCTCGTCAACGTGGGGCGTGGTACTTTCCACCACCCTCACCTACAGCCACATGAACAAAAGGAGGGTTCATACCTGCATGGATAAAAAGTTAAAGGTAAAAATAGCAAAAGGGCATAGGTGAGAAAAGTAAGAAAAATCGCAAAAAAAGGAAAGGTCAAGAAGATAAAGGAGATGCCTGTCCTGTCAGGTGGAGTCTTCCCACCCGCTTCCGCGCAACTTGCGCGAAACCATGGGTACTGTGCTGACTCCTAATTACTTACAGTGCCCCCGAACCTGACTCAAGTCTATCGGTCGGTCACTTAGTCATTTTCCCTAATACCCACCTTCACATATTCGTGTGCGCGCAAGCGCAGCACCCACACCAAAAACGCGTCTCTTAGCCCTGCATATTAGCAAACAAGAAACCTTATTTCAACCATTCATTATAATTTATTTAATGTAATAATTAGTATAGTAGACCTATATCTATCCCTAAGCTATTTTATCATAAACTGCAAACTTCACTCAAATTCCAACTATCTTCTTATATATATAGGTACTTAGGTGTAGGTGTATCTGGCTATGTATCTAGTCTTATAGCCTAGCAAAAAAGGTAAAAAAATGCAAAGCAAAATTACAAATAAAAAAATCTAATTCTCAAACTTACACTAAATGATTCTAAATTAATCTCATTACGCATGTAATTCAAAAAAAATGTTACAAAAATTCGGAAGAAAAAAAAAATTTTGAAGAAAAGTTAAAATTCTACGACGCTCTAATGATGATCTTGTGGTCAGCTGTTCGGTGTCCCACTGACCCAGTTTTAAATTTCGAGTTCAACGACCCAGATATAAAAAAATGTGTATTTATGTATGCAAAAGAATAAGCATCAAACAGGCTGAGAGAGTTGTGTGATTTTGTGCGTGTGTGTTTTTAGGATCGTTATGTATGTACATATATTTCTTCGTTTTTCTTTTGTCACTAATCCATTTTATACGGCTGATACATTAGCGCAAATTCCGAATTATCTCCGCTTTTGGGAGTTAACTTGAGCATAATCTTCATTATAAACTCCCAAAAATTAAGAAGATTTGAGCAGATATCATAACTATTTGACCGCTACTGTCATCGATAAATAAACAAACATCGCAACGACCACTACCAAAATTACGAGTTCGCCGCTACTGGACACTAGATGTCACCAAAAAATAGCGACATCTACTTTAAACCGCAAGTACTACAACCAAAGCCATCTAGTGTGCTGATTGTTAATCTTCAATTTTGTGTGTATCAGCGTAAAATTTGGATCTGATTAAAGAAGATTTATTGGAGGTAATCTCCGTGTGTGTATCCATAGCATTATCTACCTTGGGAGTAGGGTGGGATTATTTGCTCATTATATGTACATACACCCCGGCATATATACGTATTATGAATTACTCACCAAGTCACTGGTCCAATGGCGCCACTGTAGAGTACCTGTGCTGTTAAATTCGGAAACAGAGAAAACGTCATGTATGCTCACCCACCTATGCTCGATCATGCGCACAACGATCGCTCTCTAATTATTGCTCAGCCAGATCACTCGCTTGTGATCTTGGCTTTCGAGCTGCCGTTTTAGTGTACTACACCCCCTCGGATGCGCACGTCAGACAAACCCTCTTAAAAAAAAACTCAATAGAGACCAAAAAAATCAAAAAAAAATTTAAATCTCCAATATCTGGGAGATAAATTCCGGATTCGGATATTGGTGGAGACGGCCGACCAAGGTAAAAGGTTGGCCAAGATGGTGCAAAGTTGCAACAAAAATCAAAGAATTTAGATAAGAGTTACCAATAAAAAAAACGTGGGTGGTGTTGCGTTTGTGCGGTACAAAAACAAAAAAACCCAAAAAAAAAGCGTGGAAATTATAAATGAAATAAAGAAAAGGTGAAGGAAAACTGCAAAACCTAACGAAAAATTGGTAAAAAAAATGCGAAAATGAAATGAAAAGGTTCTTAAGTATGAAGAAATGCAATGAACGAAATAGGTAGGTAACTCAAAATGGATAAAAACAATGGAAACTGAAAATGAAGAAAATTCGGTGCTTAAGAAAAAAATTTACAATTTTTAACACCGAATTCCTTACAACCCCAAAATGCCCCTTATGGCCTAATGCCCCTTGGAGCAACTATGTTTTACTCCCCTATTCAAAAAAAAGCCCCAGTAATAAAATATCATATTTGTCTGCATAATTATTTTACACAAACAACATAATCAATATGCTTTGTTTCTGTTTCTGTGGTCACAAAGTTGAACGCTCCCAAAGCAGTGTGCATTGTGAAAAATGTAAAGTGGTTTATCACCTGCAGTGTGTTGTTGGTACATTTGCTGCCGACTTTGATCATTTCAAAAATTCGGACGAAATGTATATTTGTGGCGTTTGTGATGTTAATAATCGGGATGATTGTATGTCGAACAATGCTGTTGCTGTACATAAACAACAACAACAACAACAACAACAACAACAGCAATAACAACAACAACAACAACAACAACATGTAAATGATAATAATATCAATCTTTTGTTATCATCTATTCTAAAATGTTTGCGAGCACAGCAAGCAAGCGCGGTTGCCGGTATACACTCTCTGCAATCCGACAAAAACCGGTTATTGGGCGAATTAGAACTAATGCGAACTGAGCTCAGTAATTTGCATAAGCTTTATGATGAAGTGGTGGGTGGCGTTCTGCGCGGTAGTACTGGCAAAAAGAAGAGGAATAAAGATAAATGCAAAATAAATTCTCCCGCTGCTAGTAATATTGCAGTCAAACACGCAACTGCAGTCTCTAGTACCCCTGCTCACTCTTCTACCTTTCAACCAAGTGGTGGTGAAGCTCCTATACCATCGCATACAAATTCGTCCCAAGCAAAAAGTCAACGAAAAGACAAAGCCAATAAACCAACAAACGCATCTACATCTGCACCTGTCGTAAATAAACAGTCTTGCGCTGCCGGCGCACTGCCATTTGTTGAAGTTGTTGCTAATGATGCTGGTAATTCTTTGATGTCAAACAGTGCTGTAAACGATCAGCCTGTGAATGCTGCTAAACCGATTTCTGTTAAATCTCATGATGTTATTAC
Source organism: Campiglossa producta (assembly GCA_964058755.1). Lineage (NCBI taxonomy): Eukaryota > Metazoa > Arthropoda > Insecta > Diptera > Tephritidae > Campiglossa > Campiglossa producta. Next base: position 139,909,624 of record CAXKVI010000001.1, read on the forward strand.
TGGTACCAACACGAATGCTGACTTAGCTGTTTTTGTGCGTTATAGGTGGATACACTTATCTTCGTTTAAGCCGTCTGTTACTGAGCAGAATATCATAGATTATATTTCTGAGCATGCTAATATTAATGCGTCTAACATTGCTTGCTTTAGCCTGACTAAGAAGGATGTTGATGTTAGCACTTTGGCCAGAGTGACCTTTAAAGTTCGCGTACTTTCGTCTGACCACGCTAAACTCTTTAACCCCGGGTTGTGGCCGGCTAAAGTCACCGTAAAACCTTTCCAGTTTTTTCCAAAAACTCGTGAAACCCAGCAGGCGTCCTAGCCTTCCTGGTCGCTCCACACAGCTAAGTATTTATTACCATAATGTCTCAGGTATGCGAACTAAGTCCAAACTGCTTTTCAATATGAGTTCCAATTCTGTTTATGATGTATTTGTCATCATTGAAACGTGGCTCAATTCAGATTTCCACGATGGTGAATTTTTTGATTGCAACGTATTTAATGTTTATCGTAAAGATAGAGACCAATCGAAGACTGGTCTTTCCAGAGGTGGAGGAGTTTTAGTTGCTGTGCGCCGAAATATTCGTTCGTCACTTGTGGATCTCAGTGATAACGACTCACTACTGGACCAACTCTGTGTCTTAATACATGGCACCTCAAACACTTTTATTCTGGCGTCCTACATACCGCCCTCTAGTTCTGACTCTCTCTATAAGTCACATGTAGATAACATTATCAATTTAACTCGTATTCACGATAACAGCAATTTTTGTATTTTAGGCGATTTTAACTTACCTAATGTGGATTGGTTGCATGTTCAAGATAGTTATAACCTTATTCCTAACAATATCAACAGTTTTTCTGAGTCTTATGTTATTGATAATGTCTTTAGTGTTAACCTCTCCCAGATAAACAGCTTCACCAATCGGTTATCAAGAGTTCTGGATCTTGTATTTATAAGTGACAATATTAATTGCTCTTTAAGTGAATGTGCTGATCCGCTGTCGTGTGCAGGTGTACATCATACCCCGCTTACACTGGATGTTGAAGTTTATGTTTTCGAAACTCTCGGGAATCGATCAGAACCATCCAGTTTCTCTTTCAGGCGTGCTAATTTCGACGCTATTTTCCAACAAGTTTCCTCCATTGATTGGGAAGCTGCTTTTCTGGGAAAGGATCTAACTTGTTGTTTTAATGCTTTTAAATGTATCATTAGTAGAATCTGTTTGGATAATATACCCCTTAAGAAAAACAACTGCTATAAGATTCCATGGTATACTAAGGAGTTAAAGAAGTTAAAGAATCTGACAAACAGATTTTATAAGAAATATAAGTCTACCAAGACAAATTTTTATAAAGTTAGATACCTCCGTTACTCTAAAAAATTTAAAAAGTTGGCACGCAGGCTACATAGAAATTTCGTTCGAAACTTCGAATCGGATATTAAGGAGAATCCCAAGGCATTCTGGACTTATGTCAAATCCAAAAAAGCCTGCTCGACTATCCCATTCTCAGTCTTTTATAATGCGGCTCAAGCCTCCTCATCTGCTGAGGCGGCTAATCTTTTTGCTGACTTCTTTCGGTCAAATTTCGTTTCGCACACGGGGATTTCCCCAAATTTTTCCCCACCAATCGGTTCCCCTGTGAACTTTGGTGCCCTTACTTTGTCCCCTGAAGATGTTCTTGATGGAATTAGGAACATAAAGTCATCTACGCAGACTGATATTGACGGCTTATCGTCTTATCTTTTCAAGAACTGTTTGGCTTTGGCATACCCACTTCTCCTGCTGTTTAATAAATCTCTTGAGTGTGGCGAGTTTATTGACCCCTGGAAGGTTACTTTCATTAGCCCAATTTTTAAGAGCGGGAATAAAAACAACGTAGCCAATTACAGGCCCATTGCCAAGCTGTCGACTACCTCTAAGCTTTTTGAATATATAGTGCAACAGAAAATGCAATTTGCTGTTCGCCCTCTAATCATAGACAATCAGCACGGTTTCATGCCCGGTAGATCCACAATGTCAAATCTTGCTATTTTTTCTGAGTTTTGCCTATCGGCCTTCAATAACCATCTTCAAGTAGACGCTGTTTACACAGATTTGATAAGGTTAGCCACACTATTCTGGTCTCTAAACTAGCAGTACTGGGATTTCACTCAACATTTTTATCATGGATAAAATCTTACCTTAATCAGCGGAAATGTATAGTATAGTATATAATAGACAATGCTAAGTCTAATTCTTTTTTTGCCACCTCAGGGGTGCCTCAAGGCAGTATTCTGGAGCCGTTGTTGTTTGTAATCTTTATAAATGACATCTCGGCATGTTTTCAGTACTCCAACTTTCTACTTTACGCTGATGATTTAAAGATTTTCTCTACCACTTCAAATTCCTTAGACTCTGTTAAGATTCAGTCTGATCTGAACAATGTTGCTTAATGGTGTATTACAAATAACCTGCCGCTGAATGTTACTAAATGCTTTCATGTAACATTTTATAAATCTCGTAGTTGCATTCCTACTTCATTTCACATTGGTGGTTCCTGCCTATCAACTCTTAACGAAGTTAAGGACTTGGGGGTAATCTTTGACTATAAATTTACTTTCATGACCCATCTAAACTCTACCATAGCCAAGTCATATTCTGTTTTAGGGTTTATTCGCCGGTTTAGCTCAGACTTCTCCGATCCATATACGCTTAAGCTTTTGTTCACTTCGCTCGTCCGTTCCAAGCTTGAATACGCTTGCTTCATTTGGATACCATATCACGAATGCCATATCAAGAGGCTCGAACGAGCTCAAAAAGTTTTTGTTCGCTTTGCGCTACGATCACTGAATTTTTCTGAGCCGATCCCTTCTTACGCTGCTAGATGTGCACTCATTAACCTTCAGTCTCTACAATGCAGAAGAACCATCCTGTCGTTGACTTTAGTCTTCGACATTATTAACGGTAACATAGATGCGCCATCTCTTCTCGAGAGCTTCCGGTTTCATGTCCCGAACCGGCTGCTGCGAAATAATAAAATTTTTTATACAGACCGTGGTCGAACTCTCTATGCCTCTAATGCGCCCATCTTTAGAGCAATGACGGAGTTTAATCTTCTCCCAGATTCTTTATCAATCGACTTTTCACTGTCAAAACCTGTTTTTAAAACTCTTCTCGCTAATATATTTTTATAAAAAATGTTCTGTTCTTTTATACATATGTCTACGTAGTCTGTAAGTATATCTAATGCTAGACTACTTTTTTTTTGTAAATAAATAAATAAATAAATAAATAAATAAATAAATAAATAAATCCTTGCGTCTCGATCTTGGTATGTGTCATGTAGTGTATGTGGTGAATGTGTTGTCGTGGAGTTATGTTGACCATGTTGGTGATGTCTTTGCTGCTGGTGTATTTGTGTTGTAGTTGTTGCTGGCGTCCGTGCCGCCCAATCTGGCCCGTATCTGGTGGGCTTCCTTCGACCAGATTTGATTTGTGTTTGTTGTTGTACTGTTAAGTATCGTGACTGTTTTCCGTGCCTCTATGTTGTTTTTGTGGTGTATGACTGACTGATGTTTTTGCGCAGCGTCTGTTCACCATGAGGTGCGGCTGCAAGCGGGCGTCTGTCTTGAAGCAAGCGGCTCGCTATATAAATGTGTAAATATTTTCCAAAAACCCCGAAACGGGTTGTGCGCTGGGTTTGGGACCCGCCACGTAAAAAATTTAGTCCAATGAAAAATGTATTAAAGCCTCGGATGAGAACCCCCTTTAATGTTGACGACCCGGCAAAACGAATAAGGCATAATGATTTGGATATTAGGGCATGTACCGGGAATGTCCGGACCCTTTCAAGGGACGGTACCGCTGCCCGACTGGTTGATGTCCTCGTTAACGCAAAGGCTGACATCACCGCCCTGCAGGAAATGCGATGGACGGGACAAGGAAAGACGACCATCGGACCTTGTGACGTATACTACAGTGGCCAGACACGCGGCAAAGCGCGTGGTGTAGGATTAGTGGTGGGAAAGAGACTTCGCCGCCAAGTACTAGCGTTCACCCCCGTGGACGAGCGTCTCGCTGCGATCCGCATCAAAGCGAAATTTTTCAACATAACATTTATCTGCGCCTATGCGCCGACTGAGGAGACGGACGACGCAGAGAAGGACTCCTTCTACGATAAACTTGAACAGACTTATGATCGCTGCCCCCAACATGATATCAAAATCGTGCTCGGCGACTTTAATGCGAAGGTGGGCAAGGAAGGAGTCTTTGGTCCAACAGTTGGAAAATTTAGTCTCCATGATATAACATCCCCCAACGGCACTAGGTTGATTGATTTCGCCGCTGCTCGCAATATGGTCATCAGTAGTACCAGGTTCCAGCATAAACGAATACACCAAGCCACATGGCTGTCTCCTGATCAAAGAACAAGAAACCAGATTGATCATGTCATGATCGACGGCAGACATAGCTCCACCGTTCTGGACGTGCGTACCCTTCGTGGTCCCAATATCGACTCGGACCATTATCTTGTTGCAGCCAAGATACGCACACGCCTCTGTGTAGCAAAGAAAGTGCGCACAGTAACGGAAGGAAAGTTTGACGTCGAGAAGCTGCGCACGACACAGACAGCTGACAATTTCTCCACTCGACTCTCACACCTGCTATCGGAGAGCAATCCTCGACCTAACGATGCAACCGAGCAATGGAAGCATATCTCTCACTCATTACGTACCGCCGCTGAGGCCACTATAGGGTTCCAGCGAGCCCGCAAAAACAACTGGTACGATGAGGAATGCAGCACTGCCTCGGGCAAAAAGGACGCTGCCTACAGGGAGACGTTGCGAACGGGCGCAACCCGCAGTGTATGGCAACGCTATCGTGAGGCAAAGAAGGAAGAGAGACGCCTTTTCAGAAAAAAGAAACGTGAGGCCGAAAGGCGTGAGTGTGAGGAGCTTGAGATGCTGGTTGACAGGAATGATGCCCGAAAATTCTATGAAAAGATCCGGCGGATGACGGAAGGTTTTAAGACCGGGGCAAGTTCCTGTAAGGACAATAATGGCGACCTGGTAACCGACGTACAGAGTGTACTTAAATTATGGAGGGAGCACTTCTCCTCACTGCTAAATTGCGAGGGAGACGTCGAACCCGATACCCCAATCCCTGACGATGGAAAAGTCGTCCCACCACCTGACTATGATGAAAAGAGGATAGCTATATCCCGGCTCAAAAACAACAAAGCGCCTGGAAAAGACGGACTACCCGCCGAGCTGTTCAAACACGGAGGCGAAGAGCTGGTAAAAAGCATGCATCAGCTCTTATGCAGAATATGGTCAGACGAGTGCATGCCTCCAGATTGGAATTTAAGTGTGTTCTGCCCAATCCACAAGAAAGGCGATCCCGCTAACCGCACCAACTACCGCGGAATCAGCCTTCTTAATATCGCATATAAGGTTCTTTCTAGCGTATTGTGTGAAAGACTGAAGCCCATCGTAGACAAGCTGATTGGACCTTATCAGTGTGGCTTTAGACCTGGTAAGTCTACCATCGACCAGATTTTCACGATACGCCAAATCCTGGAGAAGACCCATGATAAAAGAATCGACACACACCATCTCTTTGTCGATTTCAAAGCCGCTTTTGACAGCGCAAAAAGGAGTTGCCTGTATGCCGCCATGTCTGAATTTGACTTCCCTGCAAAGCTTATACGGCTTTGCCAAATGACGTTGAGCAATACTAACAGCTCCGTCAGAGTCGGGAAGGACCTCTCTGAGCCATTTGAAACCAAACGAGGCTTCAGACAGGGCGACTCCCTTTCGTGCGATTTCTTCAACCTGATGCTGGAGAAGATAATTCGAGCAGCAGAGCTAAACCGCAATGGTACAATCTTTTACAAGAGCGTGCAATTGCTGGCGTATGCCGATGATATTCATATCATTGGCCTTAACAACCGCGCCGTAAGCGCTGCCTTCTCTGGACTGGATAAAGAAGCGAAAAAAGTGGGTCTTGCGGTCAACGAGGACAAGACGAAGTATTTGCTGTCATCAAAGAAAGAATCGGCGCACCTGCGCCTTGGCAGCCACGTCACTGTTGATAGTTACAAATTTGAAACTGTGGGGGACTTCGTCTATTTGGGAACCAGCATTAACACCGAAAATAATATCAGTCTAGAAATCCAACGGAGAATCACTCTTGCGAACAAGTGCTACTTTGGACTGAGTAGGCAATTGAGAAGTAAAGTCCTCTCTCGAAGAACAAAGATCGCGCTCTATAAGTCTCTCATCATACCTGTCCTGATGTATGGCTCAGATTCATGGACAATGTCAAGAGAAGATGAGATGGCCCTTGGAGTATTTGAGAGAAAAGTTCTCCGGAAGATTTATGGTCCTTCCCGTGATGCCGACGGCGAGTATCGAAGGAGATTTAACGATGAGCTGTACGAGCTTTACGCAGATCTGACCATAGTCCAGCGAATTAAAGCCCAAAGGCTGATGATGATGATGATGATGATGACTGACTGATGTATCTCTATGTTGTGTCTCTATGTTGTAGTTGTAATGCGTGACTTGTTGTTGTTTTGTGGAATTCTATGTTTTGTTGGCCATGAAATCAAACCAATCTCGCCATAGAGCATGCCAGGGTATGTATGGTGAGGATAGGAAAGACTTACCGGGATTTTTCCAATTTGTGGGTGTGGATTAAGGTGTTGGTGTCTGCGCTCCTTCGCTGATCTCTAACAGAAACAACTTTTTACTGAATTACGGACTTTGCAGCCGGTTTAAAGTTTCCCGTACTTCACTAAAAAACTTTACTTTTGCTAATGCTTTCGCTTAGCTACAATCACTTCAGGGCACAGTTTAACGTAACTTTGGCCCGTTGACTACCTCAGCACCCCTTTTATAGCTTCTGCCGTGGAAGGGAAAGTTACCTATTTGGGCAGGTTTTCACACAGGCTCACAATCTACCATTCGTTTTTCCCGCATGCACATCTACACACTCATACCCTCGCACGATAGGCTACTATGGTCCTTTCTTTCTAACATAGATATAATGTTGCTAGGCGTTCAGAAACATTGCCTCTTTTACAGTGTTCTGTTGCTAACGGCAGTCATCCGTGCTAACTACAGCTGTAACACAAGCAGTGTTGATGAAGCCTTGCTGCAGTACATCTATGTTAGATAGTTAGCTAACATTGGGATATGTTGCCAGCATGGTGAAAGGCTGTCGTTACAATCCCGAAAACCGGGATGGCCAAAACCCGAAAAATTGACATAGATAGTACATGGGTAGAATTAGGCCTAAATTAACAATGGTCAATACTAATGGGATATAGAGGAAGAGGGGCGTGGTAGGAGGAAAGAGGGCAATGAAGAGCAAAAGAGAGGGAGATAGGAAAGAGAGTTGTACGAAGAAAGATAGGAAGACTAGGTGGCAAGCCTGCTTGAAATTTAAATATTTGGAACACGGTCGCAACTACCTTTCTCTTGATATTAAAAAAAAAATAGATAGGTGGCAACCCTTTGAACCGCCCCAAGTGGCAACCGCTATGTATATAGTCTAAGAATGAATCATATTACTAATAATGCCAAATTTAATACAAAACGGTAAAGCGGTTCCCGAGATATAAGTAAAAATAAATAAAATACGGTTTGGGGCAACCCTAGCGGGCAACCCTGCTAGAAAATGTCATATTTGAAATGCGACCGAAAATACCTTTCATTTGATGGAAGCATATATATTTTAAAAAATTGAGATAGGTGGCAACCCTATGAACAGCCTCAAATGGAAACACCCACGCATATAATCTCAGAATGAATCATACTATCTACGAGTATAATGCGAAACTTTATCCAAATCGGTCGAGCGGTTCCCGAGATATAGAGAAAAATAAATAAAATACGGTTAGGTGGCAACCCTTCTTGAGATTTACATATTTGTAATACGGTCGAAAATACCTTTCATTTGATACCCATATTTGCATATTCTGCTCAATATTTGAGATAGGTGGCAACCCTGGGAACCGCCCCAAGTGGCAACACCCACGCATATAATCTTAGAATGAATCATACTATCTATAATCCCAAATCTTATCAACATCGGTCAAGCGGTTGCCGAGATATTAATAAAAATAAATGAAATGCGGTTAGGTGGCAACACTAGGTGACAACCCGGCTTGAGATTTACGTATTTGGAATACGGTCGAAAATACCTTTCATTTGAGACCCATATTGGCATATCTTGCTCAATATTTAAAAAGAATTGAGATAAGACCCTGTGAACCGCCCCAAGTGGCAACACTCACGCATATAATCTTAGACTGAATCATACTATCTATAATGACAAATTTTAGAATGAATCATACTATCTATAATGTCAAACTTTATCCAAATCGGTCGAGCGGTTCCCGAGATATAGAGAAAAATATATAAAATGCGGTTAGGTGGCAACCCTGCTTGAGATTTCAATATTTAAAATAAATTGAGATAAGTGGCAACGCTGTGAACTGCCCTAAGTGGCAACACCCACGCATATAATCTTGGAATGAATCATACTATCTATAATGCCAAATTTTATCCAAATCGGTTGAGCGGTTCCCGAGATATAAGAAAAACGCCTACGCCTGAAAGTCTGCAACATACGCCTGAAAGTCGGCTACAATTTCTATTTCCGTGCCATAACTTCCGTTTCATCGTCATCCATTTTCCAAATTTTACTCTCAATCAAAACTTCATATCGCCGCCTAAGAAGTTAACTTCCAAAATTTGACCGATAAAAAGTCATATTTTTCTAAATTTTAATTAAAAATTTCAAGTTCTAAATCAGAGGCGGCCACACAAAGACTAAAACATTTGCATAAGTGTGTGTAAAAGTTGAGTTACTTTTCATGCAGTGAGTCCCGAAAAAAAGTAGCCTGTGAAGTTATGAAAAGAAACAAAGAGTTTACTTGTTGATTTATTTTGTTTTTGTTTTTAAAAAGAGTTTAATTGTTGAGTTTTGGTGGAAATATTTCAAAATGATTTTCTACAACTACTCAGGTACATCAATAATTTTTTTCGCATGGTCGATACAGCTAGCAAATAGCGAAATGTGTAAAAATAAATCAGCATTTTATGTTCAAGCCTTTAGTGTACATCTGATTAGTGGATTACTGATTTAGTTTGCACCGATTCCGGTTTAAAATAAGGCAGATATAAAAAAATTTCCGCTTTATTTATAGAAATTTTTAAAAATTTTCCAATAAGGAGGCCACGCCGAGTGCCGGTCCCACCCGATCCCCGCTAGATATAAATTTTTTTTTTTCAACTATTCTCTGGGGTATCTACTTTCTTCTGTTAATGCGCAAATATGCGATTTTTTGTATGTGCTGAGATAACGGTCCACAAAGGTCGAGAATTGAAATTTACTGTTCTAAATTCAGTACAGCCTTTATTTTTCATCCGATTTGAACACATTTTTTTTTAAACGAAAGATTTTGAGATTTGCAAGAGTGTACTTTAACCTGATTTTTTAATTTTGGTTTGTTTAAATTTTTTGTTTAGTGGGCAAAGTGTGGGGAAAAATGCAAATTTTGAAAACGCGATAATATCCTGCTCCAGTTGGCACACTTTAAATGAAAAAATAACCGCGTGTAGCCAGTACACGTGAAAGAAGTTAACTTCTTAAGTTCAGAAATAACGAAATATGAATAAGATGTATTCGAGAATGGTTTAGATTCACAATATCTTACTTCCGGGAAGTGGACCAGGGAAACGATCCATTCGAAAATATCTTATATATGGTACATTTCCTTAAAATTTGGTACATGGGTAGAATTAGGCCTAAATTAACAGGGGCCAATACGAATGGGATATAGAGGAAGAGTGGCGTGGTAGAAGGAAAGAGGGCAATGAAGAGAAAAAGGGAGGGCGATAGGAAAGAGAAGAAAGATAGGAAGACTAAATATTTGGAACACGGTCGCAAATACCTTTCACTTGATACCCATATAGGCATATATTGCTCAATATTACAAAAAAAATAGATATGTGGCAACCGTTTGAACCGCCCCAAGTGGCAACCGCCATGTATACATATAGTCTTAGAATGAATCATACTACTAATAATGCCAAATTTAATACAAAACGGCAAAGCGGTTCCCGAGATATAAGGAAAAATAATTCATTTGATACCAATATTGGAATATCTTGCTCAATATTTAAAAAAAAAATTAGACATTTGGCAACCCTGGAACCGCCCCAAGTGGCAGCACCCACGCATATAATCTTAGAATGAATCATGCTATCTATAATGCCAAATTTTATCCACATCCGTCAGGCGGTTCCGGGGATATTAATAAAAATATATAAAATGCCGTTAGGTGGCAACACTAGGTGGCAACCTTTCTTGAGATTTACATATTTGGAATACGGTCGAAAATACCTTTCATTTTATACCCATATTGGCATATTCTGCTCAATATTTAAAACAATTGAGATAGGTGGCAACACTAGGTGGCAACCCTTCTTGAGCTTTACAAATTGGGATTACGGTCGAAAATACCTTTCATTTTATACCCATATTGGCATATTCTGCTCAATATTTAAAACAATTGAGATAAGTGGCAACCCTGTGAACCGCCACAAGTGGCCACACCCACGCGTATAAACTTAGAATGAATCATACTATCTATAATGTCAAACTTTATCCAAATCGGTCGAACGGTTCCCGAGATATAGAGAAAAATAAATAAAATGCGGTTAGGTGGCAACCCTAGCTGGAAACCCTGCTTGAGATTTCCATATTTGGAATACGGTCGAAAATACCTTTCATTTGATACCTATATTGGCATATCTTGCTCAATATTTAAAAAAAATAGACATTTGGCAACCCTGTGAACCGCCCCAAGTATTAACACCCACGAATATAATCCTAAAATGAACCATACTATCTATAATGACAAACTTTATCCACATCGGTCAAGCGGTTCCCGAGATATCAATAAAAATAAATAAAATGCGGTTAGGTGGCAACCATGCTTGAGATTTACATATTTGAAATACGGTCGAAAATACCTTTCTTTTGATACCAATATTGGCATATCTTGCTTGATATTTAAAAAAAATTTAGATAAATGGCAACCCTGTGAACTGCTCCAAGTGGCAACACCCACGCATATAATCTTAGAATAAACCATACTATCTATTATGCCAAACTTTATCCACATCGGTCAAGCGGTTCCCGAGATATCAATAAAAATAAATAAAATGCTGTTAGGTGGCAACCCTGCCTGAGATTTACATATTTGGAATACGGTCGATAATACCTTTCATTTAGGAGGCAACCCTTAATTTAAATATTTGGAATACGGTCGATAATACCTTTCATTTAGGTGGCAACCCTTAATTTAAATATTTAGAATACGGTCGATAATACTTTGTCAGCCAAGTTCAGGTGCACGTCATTCAGTTTTGGTAGTATTAGCAGTGGTATCTTAATACGGTCGAAAACACCTTTCATTTGATATCCTTGTTGGCATATCTTGCTCAATATTTTAAAAAAAATTGAGATAGGTGGCAACCCTGTGAACCGCCCCAAGTGGAAACACCCACGCATATAATCGTAGAATGAATCATATTATCTATAATACCAAATTTTATCCGCATCGGTCAAGCGGCTCCCGAGATATCAATAAAAATAAATATCATTCGGTTAGGTGGCAACCCTGCTTGAGATTTGAATATTTGGAATAGGGTCGATAATACCTTTCATTTAGGTGGCAACCCTTAATTTAAATATTTGGAATACGGTCGATAATACCTTTGTCAGCCAAGTTCAGGTGCACGTCATTCAGTTTTGGTAGTATTAGCGGTGGTATCTTATAGCGGTTGGTGAAAAGGAGCAGTTATACTTTTCCCGGGTTGATGCTCAGTCCGCAGCGCGAGCACCATAAGGAAACATCTCGCAGTGCTACTTGCATGAAGTCGCACAGGGTTTGTGGGAATTTGCCCTTATATACTATAGCTAAGTCGTCTGCATATGCCACTAGCTTCCCGCCCCCCCCAGCTTGACTCTCGCAGCATCGAGTTGACAGTGAGGTTCCAAAGAAGCGGGGAGAGAACACCACCCTGAGGCATTCCCCTTGTGACATAGCGTGATAAGTCAACCGAGCCCAGTGATGAAATTATTCATCTACCCCTGCTTATGCCCAGACTTGTTAAAGCGGTGTTTATAGCATCAGGGCTTATGTTGTTGAAGGCTCCTTCAATATCTAAAAAGGCCACAAGACAGTACTCCTTCTAATACAGCGATTTTTCAATAACAGAAACTAGGCTGTGAAGCGCAGTTTCTGTAGATTTCCCTTTGGTGTAGGCATGCTGATAGCTACAGATCAGGGTGCTATTAATAGTAGAGGAGAGGTAGTCATTTATTATCCTCTCGAAGGTTTTGAGCAAATTTTTTTTTTTAACTTTTTTTTTTAAATTTTCAAATGATAATTTTTTTGAAGTTTTATTTGCGGAGTAAATCCAATGTATATATTTATACGTTAATTTTGTAATTATAGGTATTAGAAAGAATTGAATGCAAAATTTTATACAGCGGAGTGGTAATTTACTGACTAGTTTCCATGCGACCAAGCATTTGGAGGTAGTGTTTTATCCGCATCTATCCTACCAGACTGCATTGGCACTGCGTTGTCTTAACGCTTTGAGCCATGTGCCCTGCATGCAACGTCTAAATGCTTGGTCGCATGGAAACTAGTCAGCGAATTACCATTCCGCTGTATAAAATTTTGCATTCAATTCTTTCTTATACCTCTGATAATTTTTTTAGTTTAAGATAACTCCTAAGCATATCTTTGGGTAGTTTTTGAAGTTAACTTCTTAGGCTGCGGTATGAAGTTTTGATTAAGAGTCAAATTTGAGAAAATGGATGACGATAAAACGGAAATTATGGCACGAAAATAGAAATTGTAGCCGACTTTCAGGCGTATGTTGCAGACTTTCAGGCGTAGGAGTTTTTCTTATATCTCGGGAACCGCTCAACCGATTTGGATAAAATTTGGCATTATAGATAGTATGATTCATTCTAAGATTATATGCGTGGGGTATGAAAGGTATTTTCGACCGTATTCCAAATATGTAAATATCAGGCAGGGTTGCCACCTAACCGCATTTTATTTATTTTTATTGATATCTCGGGAACCGCTTAACCGATGTGGATAAAGTTTGGCATTATAGATAGTATGGTTCATTTTAAGATTATATTAGTGGGTGTTCCCACTTGGGGCGGTTTACAGGGTTGCCACCTATCACATTTTTTTTAAATATTGAGCAAGATATGCCAATATGGGTATCAAATGAAAGGTATTTTCGACCGTATTCCAAATATGTAAATCTCAAGCAAGGTTGCCACCTAGGGTTGCCACCTAACCGCATTTTATTTATTTTTATTAATATCTCGGGAACCGCCTGACCTATGTGGATAAAATTTGGCATTATAGATAGTATGATGCATTCTAAGATCATAAGTGTGGGTGTTGCCACTTGGGGCGGTCCACAGTGTTGCCAAATGTCTAATTTTTTTTAAATATTGAGCAAGATATGCCAATATGGGTATAAAATAAAAGGTATTTTCGACCATATTCCAAATATGGAAATCTCAAGCAGGGTTCCCACCTAGGGTTGCCACCCACCTGCATTTTATTTATTTTTCTCTATATATCGGGAACCGCTTGACCTAACCGCATTTTATTTATTTTTCTCTATATCTCGGGAACCGCTCTACCGATTTGGATAAAGTTTCGCATTATAGATAGTATGATTCATTCTAAGATTATATGCGTGGGTGTTTCCATTTTTTTAAATATTGAGAAATATATGCCAATATGGGTATCAAATGAAAGGTATTTTCGGTCGCATTTCAAATATGACAGTTTCTAGCAGGGTTTCCAGCTAGGGTTGCCTCCAAACCGTATTTTATTTATTTTTCCTTATATCTCGGGAACCGCTTTACCGTTTTGTATTAAATTTGGCATTATTAGTGGTATGATTCATTCTGAGACTATATACATGGCGGTTGCCACTTGGGGCGACTCAAACGGTTGCCACATATCTATTTGTATACCTTTCATGAACATGAAATGGTATTATAACTTTGGTCCGATGTTTGTAAGTATGAGAAGAAGAAGAGATAATGAAGAGAGAGAAATGATCAGGATGACGAGATGAGTTGATTTAGCCATGTCCGTCTGTCCGTCTGTCTGTCTGTCTGTCTGTTTGAACGCAAACTAGTCCCTCAGTTTTTGAGATATTTGGCTGAAATTTTGTATGCTGCCACCATTTTCCAATATAGGAATCATTTGTCGGAACCAGCAAGATCGGACGGATATTACATATAGCTCCCATACAATCGATTATTCCGATAAACGGATTTTGGGCTATAACTCCTGTAATTAAACACCTAGGATCGTGAAATTTTGTAAGTATTGCTATTTTTATATGTTAAATATCGATGTTGAAAATCATCGAGATGGGATAAATATTTCACATAGCCCCCATACAATCGATTGTTCCAATAAACGGATTTTGGTAGATAACTCCTGTAATTATATAGGTAGGAACGTGAAATTTCGTAACTATTGCTATTTTAGAGTGTGGAATGTCGGTGTTAAAAATCAATGAGTTTGGACCAATATAACACATCGCCCCCATATAATCGATAGTTCCGATAATTTCGGTATGAGCTAAAGTTAAATTCACACAGGCTGTACTGGGATCAAACAGTGAAAATCGTGACGCTTATTCATGAAAGGTATTTAGCCTTCGGCACAGCCGAAGACAGCTTTCCTTACTTGTTTTTTTTTTAATATTGAGCAAGATATGCCTACATGGGTATCAAGTGAAAGGTATTTGCGACCGTGTTCCAAATATTTAAATTTCAAGCAGGTTTGCCACCTAGTCTTCCTATCTTTCTTCGTACAACTCTCTTTCCTATCTCCCTCCCTTTTGCTCTTCATTGCCCTCTATCCTTCTACCACGCCCCTTTTCCTCTATATCCCTTTCGTATTGGCCCCTGTTAATTAAGGCTTAATTCTACCCATGTACCAAATTTTAAGGAAAACGCACTGTATATAAGATATTTGCCAATGGATCGTTTCCCTGGTCCACTTCCCGGAAGTAAGATATTATGAATCTAAACCATTCTCGAATACATCTTTTTCATATTTCGTTATTTCTGAATTTAAGAAGTTAACTTCTTTCACGTGTACTGGCTTTTAGTTGTTTTCATAACTGTCAATACGTCTAATACTAATTTTGTGTTTAGTGCACTAACGTTTGAATAAAAATTAGTTTGGAAGTAGTTAAATATAGTTTTTCCAATTTTTTTATGGTTTCTGGTATCACTCGAAAATTGCCCATATTTTCTAATTGTACAAATTTCAATAACATTCGTTATGTCAATCTTATGTCAATTCAAAATCAGGCATTTGGTTTTATACTTCTTTGTAGGAAGGGCAGTGACCGGCACACCAACACCGTAACAATTTGTCATTGTATTGGTGCGCGGCCAAATACATGCTTGATGATTGATTTTTAACCCCGACATTCCACATTCTAAAATAGCAATAGTTACGAAATTTCGCGTTCCTACCTATATAATTACAGGAGTTACCTACCAAAATCCGTTTATTGGAACAATCGAATGTATGGGGGCTATGTGAAATATTTATGCCATCTCGATGATTTTCAACATCTATATTTCACATATAAAAATAACAATACGTCCAAAATTTCATGATCCTAGGTGTTTAATTACAGGAGTTATAGTCCAAAATCCATTTATCGGAATAATCGATTGTATGGGAGCTATGTGAAATATTTATCCCATCTCGATGATTTTCAACATAGATATTTGACATATAAAAATAGCAATACTTACAAAATTTCACGTTCCTCGGTGTTTAATTACAGGAGTTATAGCCCAAAATCCGTTTATCGGAACCATCGGTTGTATGGGAGCTATATGTAATATCGGTCCGATCTTGCTGGTTCCGACAAATGATTCCTATATTCGAAAATGGTGGCCGCATACAAAATTTCAGCCAAATATCTCAAAAACTGAGGGACTAGTTTGCGTTCAAAAAGACAGACAGACAGACGGACAGACGGACATGGCTAAATCAACTCATCTCGTCATCCTGATCATTTCGGTATGGGTCTATCTCTTCTTCTTCTCATACTTACAAACATCGGACCAAAGTTATAATACCATTTCATGGTCATGAAAGGTATAAAAATAAAAAAAAACAAGTAAGGAAAGTTGTCTTCGGCTGTGCCGAAGGCTATATACCTTTCATGAATAAGCGTCACGATTTTCACTGTTCGATCCCCAGTACAGCCTGTTTCAATTTAACTATATTTACTACACACATTACACATCTTTGTTATAATTTAAAAAAAACTTACAAAATAATAGGATCCGAGTTATCGGAACAATCGATTGTATGGAGGCTATATATTATACGTGTTCAATTGTACTGACTTACACTATACACATTACATATGTAGAAAGTACTAAAGGTGCAATATTTTACGTTCCTAACTCTTTAAATGCGGAAGTATTGGCCAAAAAACCTTATATCTGAACAACCGGTTGTATGGGGCTAAATATATGTTATATTTACCCGATCTTCTTGATTTTCCTCTACACACTACATAAATTGAAAGTACTCAAGTTGCAAAATTTTATGTTCCTAACTTTTTAATTGCAGAAGTTTTGGCCAAAAAACCTTATATCTGAACAATCGGTTGTATGGGGGCTATATGTTACATTTGTCCGATCTTGTTGATTTTCCCTATATACACTACATAAATAGAAAGTACTCGAGTTGCAAAATTTTACGTTCCTAACTTTTTAATTGCAGAAGTTTTGGCCAAAAAACCTTATATCTGAACAATCGGTTGTATGGGGGCTATATGTTACATTTGCCCGATCTTGTTGATTTTCACTATATACACTACATAAATAGAAAGTACTCGAGTTGCAAAATTTTACGTTCCTAACTTTTTAATTGCAGAAGTTTTGGCCAAAAAACCTTATATCTGAACAATCGGTTGTATGGGGGCTATATGTTACATTTGCCCGATCTGGTTGATTTTCACTATATACACTACATAAATAGAAAGTACTCGAGTTGCAAAATTTTACGTTCCTAACTTTTTAATTGCAGAAGTTTTGGCCAAAAAACCTTATATCTGAACAATCGGTTGTATGGGGGCTATATGTTACATTTTCCCGATCTGGTTGATTTTCACTATATACACTACATAAATAGAAAGTACTCGAGTTGCAAAATTTTACGTTCCTAACTTTTTAATTGCAGAAGTTTTGGCCAAAAAACCTTATATCTGAACAATCGGTTGTATGGGGGCTATATGTTACATTTGCCCGATCTTGTTGATTTTCACTATATACACTACATAAATAGAAAGTACTCGAGTTGCAAAATTTTACGTTCCTAACTTTTTAATTGCAGAAGTTTTGGCCAAAAAACCTTATATCTGAACAATCGGTTGTATGGGGGCTATATGTTACATTTGCCCGATCTGGTTGATTTTCACTATATACACTACATAAATAGAAAGTACTCGAGTTGCAAAATTTTACGTTCCTAACTTTTTAATTGCAGAAGTTTTGGCCAAAAAACCTTATATCTGAACAATCGGTTGTATGGGGGCTATATGTTACATTTGCCCGATCTTGTTGATTTTCACTATATACACTACATAAATAGAAAGTACTCGAGTTGCAAAATTTTACGTTCCTAACTTTTTAATTGCAGAAGTTTTGGCCAAAAAACCTTATATCTGAACAATCGGTTGTATGGGGGCTATATGTTACATTTGCCCGATCTTGTTGATTTTCACTATATACACTACATAAATAGAAAGTACTCGAGTTGCAAAATTTTACGTTTCTAACTTTTTAATTGCGGAAGTTTTGGCCAAAAAACCTTATATCTGAACAATCGGTTGTATGGGGGCTATATGTTACATTTGTCCGATCTGGTTGATTTTCACTATATACACTACATAAATAGAAAGTACTCGAGTTGCAAAATTTTACGTTTCTAACTTTTTAATTGCGGAAGTTTTGGCCAAAAAACCTTATATCTGAACAATCGGTTGTATGGGGGCTATATGTTACATTTGCCCGATCTTGTTGATTTTCACTATATACACTACATAAATAGAAAGTACTCGAGTTGCAAAATTTTACGTTCCTAACTTTTAAATTGCAGAAGTTTTGGCCAAAAAACCTTATATCTGAACAATCGGTTGTATGGGGGCTATATGTTACATTTGCCCGATTTGGTTGATTTTCGCTATATACACTACATAAATAGAAAGTACTCGAGCTGCAAAATTTTACGTTCCTAACTTTTTAATTGCAGAAGTTTTGGCCAAAAAACCTTATATCTGAACAATCGGTTGTATGGGGGCTATATGTTACATTTGCCCGATCTGGTTGATTTTCACTATATACACTACATAAATAGAAAGTACTCGAGTTGCGAAATTTTACGTTTCTAACTTTTTAATTGCGGAAGTTTTGGCCAAAAAACCTTATATCTGAACAATCGGTTGTATGGGGGCTATATGTTATACTGGTCCGATCATGTCAGTTCCGACAAATGATTCCTATATTACAAAATGGTGGCCACATACAAAATTTCAGCCAGATATCTCAAAAATTGAGGGACTAGTTTGCGTTCAAACAGACAGACGGACAGACGGACAGACGGACAGACGGACATGGCTAAATCAACTCATCTCGTCATCCTGATCATTTCGGTATACTTATTGATGGGTCTATCTCTTCTTCTTCTCATATTTACAAACATCGGACCAAAGTTATAATACCATTTCATGTTCATGAAAGGTATAACAATTCATTTAATTCGAAAAAGCCAAAACAATGTTTTATTTAGGAAAAGGAAATAAAGGAAAAATAAAACGATATTATTTATTCCCCCAACATTTCAGAAATCTCCATCTCAAAAACTACAGGCAGTAAAAATTTCAAAGCAATACATTGATGCCTCAAAATTTTATAGAAAAAATACCAAAAAAAAACATGTAAGGAACGCTGTCTTCGGCTGTGCCGAAGGCTAAATACCTTTCATGAATAAGCGTCACGATTTGATGATGAATTTAACTTTAGCTCATACCGAAATTATCGGAACTATCGATTATATGGGGGCGATGTGTTATATTGGTCCAATCTCATTGATTTTTAACATCGACATTCCACATTCTAAAATAGCAATAGTTACGAAATTTCACGTTCCTACCTATATAATTACAGGAGTTATCTACCAAAATCCATTTATTGGAACAATCGATTGTATGGGGGCTAATGAAATTGTGAAATATTTATCCCATCTCGATGATTTTCAACATCGATATTTCACATATAAAAATAGCAATACGTCCAAAATTTCACGATCCTAGGTGTTTAATTACAGGAGTTATAGCCCAAAATCCGTTTATCGGAATAATCGATTGTATGGGAGCTATGTGAAATATTTATCCTATCTCGATGATTTTCAACGTTGATATTTCACATATAAAAATAGCAATACTTACAAAATTTCACGTTCCGCGGTGTTTAATTACAGGAGTTATAGCCCAAAATCCGTTTATCGGAACAATCGATTGTATGGGAGCTATATGTAATATCGGTCCGATCTTGCTGGTTCCGACAAATGATTTCTATATTGGAAAATGTTGGCCGCATACAAAATTTCAGCCAAATATCTCAAAAACTGAGGGACTAGTTTTCGTTCAAACAAACAGACAGACAGACGGACAGACGGGCATGGCTAAATCAACTCATCTCGTCATCCTGATCATTTCGGTATACTTATGGATGGGTCTATCTCTTCTTCTTCTCATACTTACAAACATCGGACCAAAGTTATAATACCATTTCATGTTCATGAAAGGTATAAAAAAAATCAAGAGTATCGCTTGAAAATTCGACGTTTTCCACCTTTAAAAGTTCTGAAAATACTTATTGTCTACATTTTTGACATCCATATAATCAGAGAAGATAGTCAAGATGTCAAACTAAATATCCATATGCTTTTTACCGGCTTCAATTCTTTAACCGATGTGTAACATCCGTGTATCAAAAAAGTAAAGGTTCGGCGGATTTGCCCATATGCATTGTTACATATATACGTAGAACTGTAGTTACAATAAAAAGCAGCACCGCCAACAGGCCAGAGCATGCAAGACAAATGCATCATCTTGTTGCACATGCGACCATTGTAGATACTCTCGCATTTTACGACTTCAGAATAGCGAAGCTTGTAGAACAATGAACCTTGTATACAATATATAAAAAAGAAATCAGTGAAAAAATATAAGTGGCAAAATTTATAAAACCCCTTTTAGCGAAAATAAGTACCAAGTAACTTTCTTGTGAAAGAGCAATATTCGACTGTGAAGTTTTCTTGGGGGAAATCGGGCGGTTTCTCTATTATCTCTATCTCAGCCTAATTCGGTATGCATCCCTATCAGATACTGATGTACGTCTTCTATCGCTTCTAGGCTGTTAGAGGAGAATTCGATTGGATAGTAGCTTCATTAGTGACTTCTTTCTCTGTTGTCAATAGCTTTTACTCGTTTTTAGCTTCTACAGAATGATGTAAGATTTGTTTTATATTATCGTAAAAAAATTGTGTTTGGTCAAAACAAGTAAAAAAATATCCAGCTCTTTGATTTTCACCCATATCTACTTTTCGTAAAAGTGGTAATTTTTTACTTAACTATCTTTTTTAATAAATAGGTTTAGCATTTATCCATAAAAAAAATAAACCTTATGGCGGCGATATACCAGGATATCATTACAAACTCTTAAGCTCCTCTTCCAATTTGTGGTATACAGCTGTAAAATTTTCCTCCAAATTGGCGGGACCTACAGACGAGATCCCCGAATATTTACGTTATATCTCGTCGATTTTCAAAGAAACCTAGAAATACATATTGTGCCGTGGCGTATGAGTAACATTTTTGAAAGTAATATAAAATAAGTAGAAAAGTATACATACATATGGATGTATGTATGCAGGAATGAAAATTCCTTATATAACTTTTCAACTATTGTGGAAATTCAGTCAAATTGGGTAAAATTAGGAAATAATATATGCTTTTTCTAAAAACCATCAAAATAACTTGTAACTAAAAGATCCCAACTAGATACTTAGTGTTGGAATTTACTCGAGCTCCTCATTTACATAGATATACATTAGGGTGATTCAAATAAAAAAAATTTGGTTATTTTTTCGGTCTTACCCCCTGAAACTTTAGGTATTGACGAGAAAATAAGCCTTGCAAAAAATTAGCGCATTTTGTATGGGGGAAAATGGTATTTTTTTCAAAGTGAATTTTCTTTCAATTTTTGAAACTTATTTGAAAATATTTTTACATACTCTTAAAGCTGAAGCTTTGAAGCTTCCAAAATGGTAAGCCATGTGCGAATATCTTAACTATTAAAATAAAAACAGCCTCTTAAAGTTTACTAAATTTTATACGTGTTACTGTGTATGTGTGTGCTATAGTACAAAACTCAGCCATTTCAAATGGCTGTAATTATCTTAATAGTTAAGATAATCGCGCATGGCTTACCGTTTGGGAAGCTTCAAAGCTTCAACTTTAAGAGTATTTAAAAATATTGTCAAAAAAAGTTTCAAAAATTGAAAGAAAATTCACTTTGAAAAAAATACCATTTTTCCCCATACAAAATGTATGGGAAAGGGCGAAAAAAATAGCCACCCCTAAGGATTAAGTTAGAGCGCTAATTTTTTGCAAGGCTTATTTTCTCATCAATACCTAACTTTTTAGGGGGTAAGACCTAGTCGACATTTTTTTTGAATCACCCTAATATACATATATTACAGAAATTGATCTGGGAATGGAAAATAAAGACACACTATCCACTATACAAAGTACTCATACCTGAATTTGATAAACATTGGGAAAATGGGGGTCCACTTCACGTGTTCTTACCCAGATCTAAATTTTATGTTCTAGTGTATGGGTAGGCAGATTTGTAAATGCAGGTGTATAAGTGAGAGCGCTTGATAGTGCGCTGTGATCGTGCGAACCATATTTTTAACATTCGCTGAGCAAACATGCGATATCCGTACGCGATGTGGTTTTGCCACTTGCTCAGCGACGACTAAATCATTTGGTAAACAAAGAACGCAACGTTTCTGTGTGATGAGCCCAACTTGTTTGACTGATCTTAAGATCTATGGGGCGCCGATGCTTGTTCTATTTTGCAGACTTCACCTCGTTTTTGGTAGAAAAACGACGAACCATTGTTGTAAAAAAACTATTTGCCTGAATATATTTTTGTAGAAAATTTAACTCCCTACAAAAGCTGCCTAGACCGAAATTTATCAGACTAACCGTTTTTTACTATTCTAGCCTCAAACATTGGCATTTTTTTTTAACCCGATTTTGGTTTGAAAATTTGCCAAAATTGCGAAAGCCAACATGTAATAAAGCTGAATACACATTCTTGAGGAAAATTGATTTTGTGGCTGCGCCACTTGAAGACTGCAAAACTACACCTTGACAGAGAAAGCACCTTTAAGGAAAAATATGTTCGAACGTATATTAAAAATGCATATTTTTCATGGTTATAGGAATTATTCATATATCCCAAGTATTCAGCCTTAAAAAAGTGTGTACCTTAGGGTGATTCAAATAAAAAAAAATTGGTTATTTTTTTGGTCTTACCCCCTGAAACTTTAGGTATTGACGAGAAAATAAGCCTTGCAAAAAAATAGCGGTCTAACTTAACCCTTAGGGGTGGCTATTTTTTTCGCCCTTTCCCATACATTTTATATGGGGAAAATGGTATTTTTTTTCAAAGTGAATTTTCTTTCAATTTTTGAAACTTTTTTGAAAATATTTTTACATACTCTTAAAGTTAAAGCTTTGAAGCTTCCAAAATGGTAAGCCATGTGCGAATATCTTAACTATTAAAATAATTACAGCCTCTTAAAGTTTATTAAATTTTATACGTGTTACTGTGTATGTGTGTGCTATAGTATAAAACTTTTTTTTGGAAGGCTTTTTTTCTCATCAATACCTAACTTTTTAGGGGGTAAGCCCAAGTCGACATTTTTTTTGAATCACCCTAGTGTACCTACAACTTATGTAACTTAATTTGGTATCTTTTATTTATGTTTACTTTACATGCTGAATTATCTTTCATTTGTTAAAAAATTGAGAAGCCCAACACTGATTAAGGGGATTGTCCACAAACTCTAAAATACGCCATATTCGGCTTTTAGAAACCAAATTTGATTTAAGCATGGCTAGCTAAATTGTGTTACCTCCTGATTTGTTAAAGATAATATAAGAGCAAACGAACAGAATAACAAAATATACAAATTCATCATTTGATAAATGGTGGTACACAAAAATGTTACACTGTCACTGTCATGTCAACAACAAATAGCGTCAGGTCCATATGGCCAAAAGAAACAAAACTTTAAGCAATATAAAAAAACGAAGAAAATAAAGATACCACATGTAGAACTGAAGAGCTTAATAATGTTGTTGCTGTGAAGTTTTTTTCTATGAAGAGAAGATGAAATAGCATGTTGACAACCGTATGGCACAAATAGCTGATAGCGACTTAATGTAGAGAAGTTAGTTAATGTGAGTTTGTCTATCCTATTAGTTATAGTGTATTACTTAATTGCACCTAATTTCTTTTTAAACTTTTCTTTGAGATAATGAATAATGTTTCTCTTGATTACATTGATCAAGTATCAGGTACATCTTTCTGTACGTCTATTACCCCGCAATATATTGCTTCAAACAACAAAGGTTACTTACAAGTGTTTTCAACGACATGTTGATAATAATAAAAATACTTGTAATATATAGGGTCATACAATTTTTCCAAAACGTTGTTCAAATATACCAAGGGAACTTTTGAAACCACGAATGTATCAATTTAAGAAAACTAAATATAGGCTTGGGAAACAATTTAAAGTAACGACCTGATGGGAGTTTGTTCATAAGGTAACTATTCGCAATTGTAGATACATGTAATTGTGATGTGACTTAAGCGGTTTTACGCTTTCCACGATAATATGTGTATACAGACATGTACATCTAGATTGTGTCCTATTTGCTGCAATTATTTTGGTGCATGTCACTTTTGGCTTCTCTTAACCCCAAGAGGGCTTATTTGTCGACTGCTTCTGCATCATATACTTTTCCAAGTTTTTGGCGTCACTTACGTTTCATTTTGCTATTTACATTTTTAACAAGAAATTACATGTGTTACAGCTAAGCACCAATTGAAACTTATCTTCAGTTCACTTATTTAACCCTTCTTACACTTCTTAATGGTATTAACTCTAGTATCTAATTAAAAAAAAATGGAATTTATATGCTCTACCTTATAAAATCACCAAGACTTTCATATTTCCCTAATGTGAACTCACTTTTCTAGGATTTGCCCATATGTAAGTACAAGCCTGGCAATATTACCGTAAAGTGGTATCTTAGATTTGCAGGCAAAACAAAAACAAAAACTGTACCACGTGTTAACTAGCTAATATATTTTGCTAGCTAGTAAAACTAGCAGGGCAGATATTAAGAGACTGTGAGTACCATATATTTATAACAATTTTGGTTTCGGTACTGCCTCGGCCGAATTTTGGTTCGGTTCGGCTTTAAAAATCCATGTCGGTCGTTCTCTATTTAAAATGCAGTGACTGGCTAACACAAATGATAAAAGCCAGTTTTTATCCTCACAAAATGGCTGCCTCCCATTCCAGTCAAAACTGTTTTAGAAGTAGCAAAAATATTTCTGTGTAGGTGTCATAGATTTTGCTTTATCCGCATCGTTACCTTTAAACAGCAATAAGCAATAAATTTCAAATTTGTGTAACATGCAATATGTGGATAAAATAAATGAGGCTAATTTGACATTTCATTTTCATCAAATCAAAAAAAGTGGTGCCACAAAACTAAACTTTTAATTAACCACCCAATTTAATCCAAAATTTCACTTTATTGGCAATACACATGTAACTATAATTGCCTCGCCAGCGAATTTGTATGCATACATCTCCATATATCTGTGGGTGTATGTTTGTATTTATTTATCAAAGGCAACATTCCTATCACTTTGCCGTCAAGTTGTTTAATGAGTTCACTCAGGCCCTTCCCTTATGCGCCAACGAATCGAAATAAATTGAAATGGTTAAAAAGCACGATTACTGATAATTTTCTGCAGCCGCGACGAATTAAGCTAAATAATTGCCGATATTAATTATTCTGTACAAATACAAATGTATACTGTTTAAAAATTTCACATTTGCGATGTAAATCTGTGGCAATGGCAATGGTTTGGCAGGCAAATAGTGGGAGGTGTAAATTCCATCATACAAAAATTTACCATCTGATATTTTGACGACGTCGCTGTTCACGTTTGTGGTAAAAGTTAATTTATAGTGTTGGTTAGAGTTCATTACAAATTGCATGCGTGTTTAGAGAGCTAATGCATATGTGTGATGTATGTCCGTTTGAATGATTAAAAGCTTCGATTTCACTTCCAGTAAGGAGTATCCGAGGAATGTATGGAAAATGAGAGAGTGGGTAATGATGAAAACCGCTGGACATAATATAGCTCCTTATACAAAGAATACTTGACCTGTGAACCTTACCTAGCAGATTTAGTGCTCAGCGCAGGCCGCTATACCATGACTCTGTAGAACATTATTGGCCGTATTGTCGCAGTAGAATCCATCTGCATATTTTGGGGCTGAGTTGCCATTGTTGTCAATGGCTCTTTTTCATGTGTATAGTGCTATGTGTGCTTTATTTTGTCGCTAAATGACATTATCCTTTCAGTTCAGCTTTTTATCTAGAACTATGCATAGGAGTTTGGCTCTATACGTTAAGTCCAGGCTCACACCATTTAGTTTTGATATGTTTAACGGCAGCATTTTTTTCAGTGGCGTGCCTATCTTTATCAATCAAGGCAAGCCCCAGTAACCCCCAACGAACCATCAAATCCCTTGGCTCTTACTCGTTCAACTATGAACTGACGCTCAGCTGTCGTCGATCTCTACAAGAGATGGCCCAATAGAATCGCGTGAACCTCACATGGGTCCCGGGGCATAGGGACATTGAGGGAAATTGTAGGGCAGACGAACTTGCGAGGCAGGGCACGACCAAGCAGGTTCTTCGGGATAAAGAGCGCTTAGGTATGCCGTTTGCCACATGCAAGCTCATGCTGAAGGAGTACACACTCCGCCAAGCCAACGAAAGATGGCTGCAATCTCCAGGATGCCGGATATCCAAAGAAACCTGGCCGAAATGGGATCATAAAAGATCAAGACAAATGTATGCCCTAAGGAGAAGAGAAATCTCCATATTAATAGGCGTATTAACTGGGCACTGCCTCATTGGTAGGCAGTATGCTGTAGGAGTTGTAAGGATTATGAGGAGGAGGAAACGGTGGAGCACCTCGTCTGCAATTGCCCGGCTTTAAGTGGCGCGTGAATGCGCTTTTTGCGAGTTCCCTTCCTGGTAAAGGACCTGATGGCCTTCATCAAGTCATCTAAATGGTTCGAGGAGGAGTAACGGTGTCGGTATAGGAACGTCAGTCCCGGGATCCTGCTATGTGGAGAATTCCGTTAATACCGGGATTTTCCATATGGCAGGGTCCCGGAACTGACTTTCCTAGTGTTGGTGGTATCACAACGGCCCTTTTAATACTGGCCTAGGTGTGCCTCTGCGGCAGCCACTTGAACCTAACCTAACCCCCAACGAAAGCACATACTGCTGCCAGAGAACATTTCAGACAAAGAAGAGTTCAGGCAGGCCCGTGCGCAGGGGGTGGTTTTGGGGGTTCAGTTTAGCATTTATCGCTTATGCATTTATCGCTTATGGTAACACCAGCCAGAAGCTGGCTTCAAAGTTTCATATAAAATTACTTCCAAATTCAAAAAAAAAAAAAGAACAATTGCTTCAGCACACAGATTCGTACTGGTTTTGAAAGCCCGGTAAAAGCCAATAAGTTAAAGCGAGATTGCCATCATTGCCTAGGCGGTTTAAGGCTGTTTTAAGTAAGTAAGTAAGAGATGGCCATAACGCGCTGAAATAATTTTATGTAAATGAGCTATCAGCCGACAGGTGGCAGGAAAAGCTGTAGGTATGTTTTTATGCTATTACCAGCTATTAGGTAGTAGGTGGCAGGCAGAGAAAGAAAAACCGAATATCCTTTTAAGAACCCAAATGAACATATTGTAGATCATAGGGAATAAGCTAGGCAAGCCAGGCTTTTCGGCTTATATGGAAGGCACGTGTGAGATTTTTTACGTGGTTTTTCATTTGTCCTTTCGTTGTTTTGCATAAACACCGACGATAATTAGACGTCTCGCAGTGCTACTTGCATCCAGTCAAACAGAGTTTGTGGGAATATTTCCCTGTATGACATAGCTAGGTCATCTGCATTTGCCACATAATAATCCGAATCACTTCTGTATTTAGTCGTTTTCTGTTTACTTCGTCTGGAAGTAAAATTTTAAACTCGTAAACTACTTCGGTGTAATAGACCGGCAACATTATCTCGACACTAGGGCAACTTGTGTACAATTCTCCATTGAAATATGTACATACAAAAATTGTTGGCCAAGCTATTGTATTATCAACAGTTGCAGCTGGGTATACAATTTCCAAAAGAAATTTACACTGAAAACTACACATATTTTGAATGAAAAATAAAATGATATCGCCCTCACCGAGAATCGAACTTACAATTTTCGGAATGATAAACCCAGCTGTTAACCATCAGGCAATCGCTCACTTTTGATTGTCAGCGTCTAAGTACTGATATGTGCATTGTTGTTAATGTTTCAAAGGAAAATCACTTAAATGTAATTGAGAAGATTTCTTTTTAACATTTCTAATTAGGAAAAAGAAAGAGAGAATCGAACTTACAATTTTTCGAATGCTGCTAACCATCCGGCCATCGTATACTAATAATTGCCAGCGTCTAACTACACCTTTGTACTAAATGTATAGTTTTTTTAATAAGAATTTCTTCTTAAAACCAAAGAGATTTCCCTATAGTTTTTTCTTCGTTTCCACCGTTGAGACTACCCCTTTGCCCAAACACTAATCATGAAGACAATCTTATTAATTTTATTAGGCATTTTTGGATCTGTGTATAATTTTGCAGGTATGTATAAACATGAGCTATGGAAAGTCATAAAGCACATCGTAATCCGCTGGAGCCTAAAGCGTTCAGCAGAATCAATCCGTGACGTACGTCACGTACGTCGAAATAACTGACAGCAAAGTAGACTGCGGATGTTTGTATGCGTAACGCCAGATAAGACGGATACGTCAAAGTAGAAATTGCTCTAAAATTGACGTACGTGACGCAGCTGACGTATTGGCGGACTGATTCTGCCGAAAGCTTAATCGGCAAAATGCATGCCATGTTTGCTTGCATTCAGGGGTCAACATGGCGTATGATTATGATTGATCAGCTCGTTTGGTGACCATGTAAAATAATGCGCGAACGTGCATGAGTCAGCTCGTGTTTCTTCGTTCATAGCATGTTCCAACTGCTCGGGCGTAACGGGAAGTGATATTAATAAAACACCACTGCTTTCGTTGTTTTTACTTTTCACATTTTGACAGATTTTATATTGCATTATCACAATTATAGGAGGAGCTCAATATGTCTGTAAGAATGTGCAGTAAGGAGCCACCAAAAGTTGAAAACAATAAGCACGATCTGGTACAAATATCAAATTTCGAAAATTATAAAATCAAAAAACGAAGTATGATTATTGATAAACATGGTTAAGCTAAGTTTTACTGTGAACTTTTTTTTTTTGGAAACAACTACAACTAAAGTTATTGAAGCTCAAAGTTCATAGTGCATTTTTACCCCCTTACTTTTCATATATAAATTGTATATCAAATTAAAGCTAATCAAAATACCTATCGAATGGCATAAAAATATTCGAAATCGATTCAGTAGTTTTTGGGTAATTGCAGTTTAAAAATGCATAATATGAACTTTCGCCTTTAATAAATTTTGTTGTCACAGTAATACTCCGCTCAACCACGTTTTTTAATTTAATAATTTTAGAAATTTCATATTTGTACCAAATCGCGATATTTTTTTCCAACTTTGTGAGGCACTAAAGGCACCTTTAAACATCCGAGTAGGCCAATAAAATTTTACACGCTTATTTCTGGGCTAGAAAGGTACCGTTCTGGAGGTGAGACAAAATGAATTTCAAAGAAAAAAAATTCACTCCACTTTAATGTACATAATTAAATTCGTCAAATGATACTTATTTAAATGTTTTTATTAGGTCGCTTTCGTCGTTTCTGTCCGCGGATTTTTGCATTTGATTTTAAACCAACTTCCTGACAAAAAAACTTATGAAAAAAAAATAAAAAATCCGATAGGTGGCGCGTGGGTCGCCATATTTTAAAAAATCGCATTTATTATATTTTAAAAATCCGATTTGGCTGAAATTCGGATTATGTATTATTACTAGAGATCGGAAAAATATTTCAAATTAAGCGCCTGAAAAAACTTTGGAAATTTTATAAAAAAAAAATTGGGAAAACTGTGGCAATTATGTTAAAATAATTTTATGCGTTTTGACATATTTTCCGAACTCTAATTATTACCATGAAAAGAAATTTTTTCCAATAAAAACTTCCGCTATTCCGTGGAGCTGAGATCTGGGTAATAAAAACTGAAAATCTTAATTATGGACCGATTTGGCTGGTATTTAGCGTGTGTATTACTTTCCTTTTATCTTTTTTCAACTAACTTTCTGTTTAGGTAGTTTTCTACCCCATCGCAATATAACAAAAAAATAATTCCGATAGATGGTGCACGGGTAGTGATATTTGAAAAATTTCATTCCCATTTTCCTAAAAAAATCATCTTTTCACAATATAGCAAGCGCCAAATGTTTTTATACATTTTAAACTTCCAAGTACTGTTTAATACGGGTTGGGGTCAAAATTCTGCTTTTTTGGAAATTCTGCATTCATAATTCCGGAAGTCGAAACACCGGAAATCAAAATTATGGAAGTCAATATTCTGGAATCCAAAATTCTGGATAACGAAATTCTAAATTGCAAAATTCTGGAAACCAAAATTCTGAAATTCAAAATTCTGTAGTTAATGATTAAAAATGCGTGTTGATAACAAAAAAAGTGCGCACTTTTTTTGTTATCAACACGCATTTTTAATCATTAATTACAAAATTTTGCCTTTAACATTTAACTGCACTTGTTCTGAAGGAATTAAAAACAAATGTACCGTGCGTATTGACACACAATTTCACGGCTGTGAAATGTTATACGAAAAAAAATTAACATTCTCATGATCCATGTGCGCATAAAAAATCGGTTGCAGATCCAAATAATCATTTTAAAAATATGGTTTCGCTTGAGTTTTCTGCAGCCTAGCCAAATAATTCAGCGTTCGGTATCTATGACAGAAAAACACATTGGACATTATCTGCCATCAAGAAGTGCCCTTAAGTTAAAAATTAGAAGACAACGGAACAGTTTAAAATGTTTTAAAGAGCCAACTTGTGTTGAAAAAATAGACATTCCTTTATTATCACTTTATGTTTTGGAAGGTCAACTATTTATTTTAAGTGAGGAAGTTATTAAAGTTACATATGGCGAATGCATTCTTATTTTTGGAACAAAATCTTCGCTGCAGTTGTTAAATGAGAGCGACTGCTGGATTATGGACGGTAAATTTGACGTTGTTCCAACGATGATGAGGCAGCTATTTTCCATACACGGCTGAGTAGAAATACAAATTGTTCCGCTGGTTTTCTGTCTTATGACCAAAAAATCAAAGTCAATGTATATTTCTTAAATATAAGCATAATTTATTAAAATACTCGATTTTGCTCAAATTTTGGGGAAAAAATTTCCAGAATTAATTCTGGAAAACGTAAATTCCGGAATTTTGAAAAACCTGAATTTTGAAATACAGCCAAAAAAGGCGAAGGAAGTGCGGAATTCCGATTTCCAGAATTTTGTCGACCCAGAATTTTGATTCCGGAATTTTGACTTCAGAATTTTAATTTTAGAATTTTGACCGTTTCCGGTTTAATACCTATAATAATTCGCACTCACAAAGGTCAAGGACAAGCTCTACGTGGTGAAGAATCTATGTAGGCAGGGGAGAAATTATTTTTAAGTTTTTAGTCCATTTTAAAAAACATTTTAAAATAAAAATATTTATATTTATTATACGAGATCCCTGCTGAATGTCAGCCTAGAATTCTAACAAAAAATAACTTTTAAAAACATTTGCTACTTCGGACTGAATAGGCAATTTAGAAATAAAGTGTTCTCGTTAAAACTATTTAATTACTTTATGTGTTTGTTATTTATCGAGACGCTGGTGTACTCGTTTTCTTATACGTACCTGGGTAATGCTTTCCTTTTCAAAGGCATTGTTTTAGTAGCTTGTAGCTACCGGATGTTCACTAGCTCACCCTCGTAGCAAGGCATAACTATTTTATAGCCACATCTTTCATATTTTCCCTACTTGAATACCATTGTGATTACAGCGAAGAAGCGGAATGATGATTCAAAGAAGTTATTTTAAACCACCTTGCAATTTTCGCTTCACTCTACTTCGTGCAGCTTTTCCGCTTTTATGATGCATACAAAATATTGACTATGTCATTATAATGGACTTTTGAGTTTCTTTTCAATTTACTTGCCATCACGATTCGTGTCTTCCGTTGTATTATAAGCTACTTACATTAAGCAAATTTTACTTGAGGAGACTATTCTAAGTTTGGATTCGTATTCCAGACAGCATTTTCTAAAAATGTTGAACAAAAATATTCAAATATCATTCTACAGATGATTAAAAACGATCACATGCGGTACTCCCTTGCGGTACTGTCCGACTGTCGTGGTAGCGATTTGGTATGACCAGTGGAACCTTCTAGGTCATGTTATCCCTCCATCCATGAGGAAGGAGAAGATGGGTAATGAGAGGTGAGAGGCATCATATCCGTAGATCAACCATGTCTACCTCTGGGTCTTCAGCCCCACATTGTCCACTGGATCTACACGGCAGTGGTGCGACCTATACTATTCTACGCCGTCACCATATGGTGGCCGGCTCTCGAGATCGAATCTAACAAAACCAAAGCCACAAAGGTGCAACGGATGGCAGCAATGCTTATTAGCGGTGCCCTCCCCTCCACTCCCACCAAGGCTCTTGAAACCATACTTTTTCTTCTTCCCACTGACCTGTATGGGAAATTTACTGCCAGTTGCAACGCAGCTAGGCTCAACGCACTAGAACCCTGGAGGGACTGCAGGTTTGGGCATACCCAAATCCTGAAGCAACTCCCCAAAAGTAGTAAGACGTCGTCACTAGTGGCGATTAAGTGCAGGGAAGCTCTAAATAAGCTATCCGATAAGTGCAGCCTGAGTATAATATGGGTCCCAGGCCATAGTTTTGTATCGGGTAACTGCGCTGCCGATGAGCTAGCAAGGAAGGGCACCTGTCTACATACAATCACCTCCGGCAGCTGGGTGATCCCCCTCTAAATAAATGCAAGCACTGGCTGCGTTCCCGGTTCATAGAACAAGCCGACGCAAGATGGGCCATGGAGCCGAC
Organism: Campiglossa producta; assembly: GCA_964058755.1. NCBI lineage: Eukaryota > Metazoa > Arthropoda > Insecta > Diptera > Tephritidae > Campiglossa > Campiglossa producta. The sequence goes on from CAXKVI010000001.1 coordinate 139,942,341, forward strand.
TTGCAGAACGCCCAGGCAAATTTGGCCCAAACTTAACTAAAAAAGGTCGCAATCGGTAATTCATCTGAATCGCCTATTCATTAGCCCACTAGTGGGCCTTCTTACAGGACACTGTCTTATCGGAACCCATGGCGCTCTCATGGGCCTCTATACAAATGACTTCTGCCGCAGCTGCAGGGACGAGGAGGAGATAGAAAGTGTAGAACACTAACTATGCCACTGTCCCGCTCTGTCGAAAACCAGGTACCGATGTCTCCGCAAACACTCCTTTGGATGCCTCGCGGAGCTAGAATCTGCAAATATAGATGATATTCTGCGCTACATCAGACAAACGCGCTGGTTTAGCTTCATGGGTGTATGAACTCCGGCCCTAAACACATGGAACCTTGGGGGATCCGTCTGTCTGTCATCACCATATAGAGTTGCAACGTATACGTTGCACTTTGTATAGGGGTGACGGGCGGACGGATCCCTTCAAGGTTTTTATGTGTTTTTGGGGCCTCCTGCCTCGACCCGTCCCAGCGGAGAGGTCGTATGTCAGAAGGTTTCTTACAAAACTTTTTGGGGGATGCGACCTTTCTGCTGGGTTAGGTCGATCTACAGAAAGGGAAATTAGGGCTCCTTTCGTGGTATCACAACGGACCAAACTAAGGCCCACGTGAGCCTCCGCGTGGACTGCGGAGGCAGCCACTTTAACATACATAAAATTCACACGGTATCTTATAGTTTTATGCACTATTGTACTGTGAGTACTATACTGAGTTTAACGGTGGTAAGTGAAAACACTAAATTGAAATTTCATCAAAACTTAGGAGGTTCTTTTTAAATTTTAAAATACACAATCGAAAAACTACAATTGTATGACATACGACAAAATGCATGCTGAAAATCTGGTAAGTTATGGGATTTCGGAACAAACTGATAACGCCATTTGAAAGAAACTGCGAAGCAGACTTTGGATGTGCAACAATTCCGAAATGCCAAAAACTCATATATTCTGAAGTAGCGATGTGTATTCCTGCCGTTTTTACTTTTTACTGGAATGAAAATTTAAAACAAGTAAGGAAGTCTAAGTTCGGGTGAAACCGAACATTACATACCCAGCTGTGCACATAAAGTGGGCGTGATCGTTCACCGATTTTTCTTATTTTCTGTGGTCTCTACATAAACATAACATGCCTGGTACCTAGTTTCGTAAATCTCACACCGTTCTGAAGTTGTTAGCAGTCGAATTTAAAAATTGCTTGACTCATAAGTGGGCGGTGCCACGCCCACTTTCCAAAATTTTGAAAAAATTATGTAAAGAATATGAAAGTTGATGTATGTACCAAATTATATTATTATAGCGAAATCAGTTAATTAGATATGGACTTTTCAATATTTCCACCTCCTTTCAATATAACTTTTATGAAAAAGTAGGCGTGGTCGCGAAGCGATTTCGTTTATTTTCTATAGCTGAATTTACCACAACAATAGTATGTCCTCTACGAAATTTCGTTATACTAGTATAAACTGTTCTGAAGTTATTAAGAGTCAAAATTTTAAAATTTCTTCAAATATACGTGGGCGGTACCACGCCCCCTTTTCAAAATTTTTTATAAAATCGGCCTTAGAACATCTAAATCAATAGATATTGCAAATTTTATCATTGTAGCTGCTTCTAATATTGAATTAACCCATTTTATACGTTTTTCGAAATTTTCGATATCGAAAAAGGGGCGTGGTTATGGTCCGATTTTACCCATTTTCAATAGCAATCTATTCTGAACCCAAATAAGTACGCATGCCAAATTTGGTGAAGTTATCTCATTATTTGCTCAAGTTATCGTGTTAACGGACAGACGGACGGACGGACGGACGGACGGACGGACGGACGGACGGACGGACGGACATGGCTCAATCAAATTTTTTTTCGATCCTGATCATATTGATATATGGAAGTCTATATCTATCTCGATTCCTTTATACCTGTACAACCAACCGTTATCCTAACAAAGTTATAATACCCTGTGTACAAGTACAGCTGGGTATAATAAAAAAAGGGAAGTTAGAACAAAAAAAATTTAAAAAACGAAATAGCACACTTGGCATCGACGTGCCATACGAAACCTAACACCAGAAATTTTTTTTCTGATGAAAACTAACACTTTCGTTTTGTGTCTGACGAGAACTAACACTTTCAAAACTAACACTTTCATTATGTGTCTGAAGAAAATGTACTACCTAAGTCAGACACAAATTGAAGGTGTAAGTTTTCGTCAGACACAAAATAAAAGTGTTAGTTTTCGTAAAAAATTTAAAAAGTGTTAGTCTTCGTATCGCACGTACATAGGTCCAGTGGCGGATTTATGACCCCATACGGTATTTTTATGTACTGTGAATGCTCCATCACAATGCATTTTTAGTCGAAAAAAAACTAATTGGATTTTCATGTGAGTTCTATATATTCCTGTACTTGTGAAGATAAACTAAGTATGGTACTTATTTTATCTCTATCAGGTGTTGATATTTTTGAATTTTTGACCTTTGCGCATTGCAAGATAATGATTCATTTTTTGACACTACTTTCATACTGACGGCATCTGCTAATGAAGGTGTTTTATGACAAAATACACCCGCAGTTACTGATCCTGTACTTGGAGACCTTTGATGTGGTGGGTCGGCACGCAACACCCACTTTATGGCGAACGATTATGTTAGAATAGACTTTGTGAAAAAGGGTGGTGCCCTTCCTATGTATTTTTAAAAATGCGTCCTTTTCTCTTACAAGGCCACTTTGGAAGCAAAATAAACGATTTTAACCTTACATCCGAGGCAATCTTCTACTCAGCAAGCGATATAAAATAAATTTTTTTGTTTGAAGACAACCTTTTTCTCAGATCTTAATATGTATTGAACTCTAGATGCCTATTATCGCTAGTTTAGATTTTACAGACTTTGCTCGTATTTGGTGTATTTATATATAAAAACCACAAACCACGAGCTAAATCAAAAACCGGGATCAAAATTAGCCGAGAAAGTCGTAGTTCGTCTCTAGCCTCACAAAACCATCGCAAAATAGTATTGGTCATTGCCGCGTGGTTAGGGCCATAGCTGGGGAACTTCGATTAGAATTAGTAATCACTACGATTAGAAAAAAAAAGTAATCTAATCAATTAGATTTTTTTGATCCCTAATGTTTTAGTTTACTAATTGATTAGATTAGAAGTAATCAAAAATCTAATGGCGATTAGCGATGATTAGCATATCTAATCAAAAGTAATCAAAAAAAAATCGATTCGATTTCTCGATTAGTTTTGATTAGATCAATTATTTTGAAATATTTTTGTGGTTCTTTTTCGTTTAATTCATAAAGTAACAAACTTTAAAGAAGTTTTATTCAAAATTTCATTAACATTATATCGTTACCTTAATTCACAAAGGCCCTAATTGACACATTTTTCGAAAATGACTTTTTCACATATTTAACTATGATATAGTAAAATACACACTCACTACAAATTTTAAGTAGTTACGAGCAGTAACAACGGAGATATTCCAAATTTACAAAGCTATCTTTGCATGCGTTCAATGTAAAAATTTTTTTGTTTTTTGCCTCTCCTGTAAAAAATTGTTTATGTCAGTTAGGGCCTTTGTGAATTAAGGTGACGATATGTATCACAAAAAGTTTATATTCGACTTCATTACTACCAACTTTTCAAAAGAAAAGTCAGACAATGAATTCCGTCTTGCGTTATTGACTATTCCAGCAAATAAAAACAGCCTTTCGACAGGCGCTGATGACGTAAGCGGGGTATTGAACGCTAGACACGCTTCCTTTAGTGCACCATATTTCTTCCAAATTTAAGGAACTGGCGCCGGGTCATTCAAATACTCGTATAGCTGATTGCTAACCACTTCTTTGAAATCGTTTGACCCGGTTAGTGAAATTGGTGTTTTGGGAATTAACGCCTCTTCATCATCTTCTAGAACCAGAAAAATATTTAGTTCGAAAAATCATAAAATATTGATAAAATTACCACTAATTGAGGCACGACTGTTTCAAAACATGTGGAATCATTTTGGAAGAAAGTGCTTATTACGTCAATCACCCGTTTACTGATCTGCTCATGAGTACAGTCAGGTGAAGTTTTTTGTATAACCCGTTTCATTTTCACATTTGGCGTCAATACAGCTGCCGCTAATGCCATATTTACCTCAGGAGCCAATGTGAAATACAGTTTAAGCCTTTCTCTCAATTTATGTTCTAATTGTACTGCCGTTGAGCTAAAATAGCTCAAAACTTCGGTTTTTTTTGATAATTTTAGCAGTTTATTACTCAAAGAAAATAACGCAGGAATAATACAACCATATTTCACATTGGCTTCACCTTGGAGAAAGTCCAAAGTTTGGGAAATAGGCTCCATTAGCAGCTTGTATGACTCCAAATATTGAAAATCACTTGATGTAAAAGGAGACAGATTCAGCTCACCGGAAAGCTCATTCAATTTCTCCTATGAACAACGAATGTGCGAATAAGTGCAAAGAGGCGCGTGTACCACGAAAGCTCAGTGCTCTCTTCTCTGCTTCTGAATCTTTAACAAAAAAAAACGAGATTATATGGGTCGTTTATTATATTTACAACTAAAAAATAGATTGACCTGAAATATTTTTTTATAAACAGGTTGACCTTGATGCAATATTATGAAATATTCAAAAATATTTATATCAAGTGAATAAATAAAGTATACAAAAATAAATATATTTTTTTTACAAAGATATTTCCAAACAGTTCATCTAATCAAAACTAATTGAGAAAACTAAATGATTTTTTTTTTTGCTTAATTTTGATTAGTTTGGATTAGATATGCTAATCGTCGCTAATCGCCATTCGATTTTTGATTACTTCTAATCTAATCAAGAAGTAACGATTAGAATAGCCATCTAATCCTAATTTAATCAATTACTTTACAAAAACAAAATTTCTAATCCGATTACTAATCATTAGGATTACTAATCATTATTCCCCAGCTATGGTTAGGGCCGAACATCGGGACCGTTGTTGAATTCTGATCTCGAATTCGTACTAGACCTCTGCATGACTCCATCCAAAACGGCAAATGAATCATTCATATTGAATTTGAATTGAATTGAATTGGCTTTGCTTTGCTTTGAATTTGAATATCTGGCTGTTTGAAATAAATGTCTACTTTGAATATTCAAAAAATTTCAAACGAAATTGAATTCATATTTTGACATTTTTTTTTTTAAATCCATGAAGATATCCCAACAATCATTTCTGTGAAAGATTGTAGAATTGAATGTTGGATTGTAAATTTGAACGCTACATGAGCATTTCATACATATATCTTCATCAGTCTGTACAAAAGTTGTTAATTTTTCTGTTAAAAAAAACATATCGTCGGTGATTCTGCAAAGCGACGTAACAGGCATTTTCAAAACGGTGTATGCGTTGGCGGCCGCCGTGGTGTAGCGGTTAAGTGTTCGGCCATCTACACCAAGTCGTGGCGGTTCGATGCCCGACAAAAGTAACATCAAAAATTATTTAGAAAAATAATTTTTCTAAACGGGGTCGCCTCTCGGCAGTAGTTTGGCAAACTATCCGGGTGTATTTCTGCCATGAGAAGCTTCTCAGCAAAAAATTCATTTGCTTTGCAAGTGGCGTTCGAAGTCGGCAAAAAATTGTAGGTCTCGCCAACTTGTAGGTAAACTCAAAAAGCAACACACCACAAGTTGGAAATAGAAGCTCGGCTAAAAATCTCGTTAGAGGTTATGATAACCTGCTGGTATATCGCCGCCATTAGTAGTATGCGATAGTTAAGTTTGACGGTTTTGCAGCTACAAATTATAAAATTTTAAGACAACTACGATCAAGATCGATTCTTTTAATGATTTTTCAACACAAATGTAGTTTTCTTGAGAATAAAGGAACAAGTCTTAATTGCAAGGGCTATAAAAGTGTTTATCACAAACGTCGTTTACGCGGTCTCTTAGATGCCCGATGAGTGGTTTTGCATAATCACCGACGATATCCATATTTGTATATTCCCATATTTGTATACAGATTATAATAAATACTTTTACTAGGGTTTTTTCAAAAATTTTTCTGTAATATTTCAGGATTGAAAACAGTGGTATTTATTGCAGCCAACTTAACCAAGAACTTTTAGCCAGATGTATTTCTAACCCTCACAAAACTCTACAATTACAAATAAAATACACCCATTTTCGTTCTATAAAGCCAATTTTACTAATACTCTACACCTTTATAAAAAAAAAATATGTGAAATTGTAAGCTGTGTAGCCAATATATTTGTTTTGAATCAGAATGAATAAAAATTATTTTCATTCATTCATTCAAGGCTAAGTTTTTTGGTTCTTCAAATGGAAAATTCAAATTTACTGTATTCTATTGTACTCAAAGTTTGAATCCAATCATGCAGGAGTCTAATTCGTACTCAGCAGCCAATTCGCTTCAAGAATATGTATTTAGCTTTAATCCGAGTTGATTTTTGAATTTTTGTCAAATTTTCAAACCAAACTCGGGAAATAAAAAAACATGCTAATGTTCGAGGCTAGAATACTTCAAAACGGCTACTCTGAAAAAATTTCATTCCGATCAGCTTTTGTGGGGAGTTAAATTTCCTTCAGTTAAATAGTTTTTTACAAAAATGGTTTATAGTTTTTGTACTATAAATGAGGTAAAGTCTGTAAAATCTAAACTAGCAATAATCGACCTCTTGAATTCAAAATTAAGATCTGTAATTTTTACTGTAATTTTTTCACCATTTTGAAAAATAAAATCAAAATAATTTTTGAAAAAAAACCAATTTTTTATTTGGCCTAGTCTAATGTACATATTACATATGAGTGGCTCGGTGCCATCCTTGCCTAACCCTCAATTTAGTAATTTCCTAATAATTAGTGACAAAGTTAATAGGTAATTAAAAATTAAACAGCCTAAGGCCAGAAATGCCTAACCCCCACAATTTTCATTATGCGAAAAAAACAATATTTAAAGAATGAGAATAGTTTGGTGTATTTCTAAGTAGTATAGCATAATAACTCCATATAAAAAATATCGAGGGTTAGGCAAGGATGGCACTGAGCCACTCATATGTACGAGTATGCATGCATCTTACTCACTTGGCTATGTAAATGTGTGCATGTATATTTAACGTTTTGATTTATTCGTTACAAATGCATGTTCAAGCAGTTTCTCTGTAATCCTTTTTATATTGCAAGAAAACACTTAGAATGAAGTGCATTTCGAAATGTAGTTTCCTTTGCTCCAAATCTATAAATATGTGAAACAAACGTGGGACATCCGGCAAAGACAGCGACGTTTTTAAGTTGGACTCTACATCGAATTGACTTGAGGGAATTGCGCTGGATTTTGTGATTTGTGGGCTGAGAGTTGAGTTCAGTTAAGTTGTAGGCAAAATGGAATAAATTTACAAATAAAATTGCATTCAAGCATAACGGTAACAACAAATATTTAATCTATGCAGTGACTTCTATATTCACAATACAATGTAGCAACAAAATCTACAAACAACAAGCTGGTAAGTAGTTGAATAGGCGACTGACTACTTGCATCTAGGTAAATGCGAACTTCCACTGCTCCACTTTCATTCGTAGCAGTCACTACTCCACTTTCATTCGTAGCAGTCACTACTCTTTCTATCGTAAACTCACTTTTCTTTATTCCTAACGATGTTACAATCCATTTGTGTAGGTACAGGCTTCCTATCACGTGAGGAGGGGATTTCTTTTGATCATTCTGTGTGCAGTTGTATCGAGAGTCCCACAACAACAATGACACAATTTTTCTGGTTTAGTTGAATTTGCAAAACTGAATTTCATTTTAATGTCCTTTTGTATTCTTGCCTACAATGTGTGCGGGTATGTGTGTTGTATTCATATTATAACAACGTTTCCATTCACATAAGTACATTGCAGATTTGAAGGCAGCCAGGGCGTATGAGTAACATGTTAAGAATGGTGGAGGGGGGATTTATTTTATGAGCACATACATACATACGAGCTGATTTTTTTCGTGGTTTGAGACTCCTGGCTCGTGCACTTTGTTTACAAAACATACGAAAATAGAAATGTTTAAATAAAAGAGACAACTTGAAATACCAACTAATGCGATTGTAACAGACATGTTATAAGAAAATCAGCAGCAACTGAAATGCTCTAAATAGGAATATCTCGTAACACCATCATAGCGGCAACTCACAACCGCCTATGAGCAATTTTTATTTTCTAGACATCCCAGTTTGCTATAGCCCCCACACTTAGCAATCGGAATTCATTTGCTTTATCTTGGCATCATTTCTTACTCTCAACACCTTTTACTCAACAATGTACTTATGGAGGAGTGAGTTTAGTTTTTATATTAGACTGGCCGAGAATTTTTTCTAGCAAATGCGGTTCATTATCATTACTTATTGGCGCTTAACTGCCGTTGCTTATCAAAACACAAAGAGAGACTAAGTCATCGTTAATCTGTTTTTTTCACATTACGAAGATCTTTTCTTTCTTATATTCAGAGTCTTCCTTTTCTAGTAAGGGCCTGAATTTCCAACAAATATCAGAATGCTATACATTCAAGTGTTTGCCAGATTAAAAATTTACCTTGTTTATATATAAAAACGGTTCTGTAAATAAACGCATTTACTGAGGACACAAATTTGTAAGCAAAAAAGTTGTCTTGAACTGACAGTTTACACCAGTGAATGTGAAATGAAGGAACAGCTAATTTTACAAGCGCTTTGAACAAAATTTTTGCTTATACGATCCCTTAAACAGTCTGGAGATAATAAAGACCGCTTTGAAAACGAGTACAAGCTAAAACGGTTCGTTTGGTGAGTAGAGACCGTAGTGAATGGAAGCGTTGTATGCTTGTGTATAAACGTAGTATTAGATTTCTTCTCTTGTTTTTACCTCTTATCTACTGGATAATAAGTACACATTTGGAAAAAAGTTGGTTAAACCAGTCTATCGTATGTACATATAGTAGCGATGCTAAATATGTATTTGGATTTAAACATACTCAGGTTTTTCGGGATCTAATTTTAAATCACGTGATTAATAAAAAGGCAATAAATACAAGTTTTAAACTGTTATGCCTATAGATATTATTTTGACTATGTTTTTGTTTTAGAGGATTCTCTATTTAAGGAAAATAAATCACGACCTGTAGTTTTTATTAGGTTTGTTTATTGAGCTGCTCTAGCTTACGCCAGGTTGAGATATTTCACAAAATTGTGTGTTGAACACTTTTCTTGCTCTAGATTGCTCAATCTATTGTTTCATGAGTATCTGTGATACTGGTCATCGGATCGCAGCGTGCCTGTAGGGGTTTGTGCATGCTAGCGTTAGCCAGGAGCTCAGCTCGTCGGATGGGGTGGTTCTTTCCCGCTACATTATACACGCCCGTGACTAGACAACAAAATTCATGCACGTAACTGTGGATTCCAAGGAAAGAAAACTCGGAAGTTTGACTTAAACATTTATTAGATCGGGTGAAAATACCCACCTCTTTAACACCGACCGACTGGAAACGGAGTGGAGTCCTTTTGACCAACCTTCGGGAGTCGCTGCTCCCCTCTCCCCTACCCAACCAAAAAGAGATACATTTTCTGCATCACCAAACCCAACCACATGGACAGATCTAAGGCCTCACCATCCCACTAAATAAACAAGCCTATCTCTTCATACCAACGATTTACAAAAGTTCATTTATTAACATAATTCAAATTATGGTACATATTTCTTAGCTAATCTGTAATTAGCTCCAATCAATAAACGTATTATATCTTAGTAGGGTCTATCAAAACAATAACCCATTAATATTAATTTTAAATTTAATTCTTTTAAACTAAGCTACATAATATTTAATTTTTATTGCCCTTTTTGGACCTCCCTAATGCATTTTATCCAACATACAACCGTCCCTAAATATTGTCTTTACATAGCAAACAAAAAAAAAGTTCGTTAACAGAAAAGTTAACAGATTTAATTCTGTGAACTATAAATCTTAACAAAGTTCTAATAAGAAAATCAATCATTTATTTAAGACAAAAATATGCCAACAGTGGCAACTATAAAGATAACAAAATAACCTGAATTGAGAATTAAAGCGATAAGAGACCAGAGAGTTGGTTGATTAACTCATTCGCTCTTAAGCAACAATTTTCTTTTCAGACTACCATCGCCGCGTCTTTACTCACGTAAACACACATGCGCATAAACACCTAAAAAGATCAAAACTCTGTTTTAAGAGAAAGAAATTTTAAAAACACTTACTTGTGATGATCTCCAACGTTGTCAGCAGGCGCCCGATGAGATGCGTTGGTTAGCTAAATTTTAAAGTCAAGTTCTCACTCTCTCTAATTCTTATTAGAATTTTTAGGTATTGGTTTATGCAAAAATACGCACATATACATGTGAGTTACCTGTTGCAATTGGAACCACTTTAACACATTTTAACCCTTTTGTGCCCTTAGTTAAATTTCGTTACTTTTATAATTTGACTTATTATTATTATTTTTTTTTTGTTTATAATCAATTAGTTAGAACATATAAAATTTTTCTTAATATAATTTTTCTTCTTTCCTTACTTCCAATTAATTTAGTTTTCGCAACTTTCAATATATATATATATATATCATTATATTCCTATATATATATACATAAGTATGAAATATACTATATGTATATATACGTATTTATAAAAATTTAACCCTCATAGGGATGATTTTAATCACCCTAATTTTTAACTTTTCAATAACTTTAACTTTAACTTTAAATGAATTCAATTTTTTAATAAATCCAACTTTTACACAAATTCGACTTTTCAACAGAATCAACTTTTGAACAAATTCACTTTTAGTAATTTACGATAAATAACCACTCTAAGCTGGGGTATTTTCCCGAAAGCTTGGGCGAAATAAACCTTAACTCCGGACTGTGCAAATAAGGTGCGAACTGCCCGAGAAGAAAACTTGATGGACGTACGGAACGCTTGGATCTGCTCTGTCGCTGATCGATGAACTTGTTGCCACAAAAAGGAAACTTCTGTCTTCGATGTTTTGGCGTGGCTGCACGATGCGACCATCACAGTGGTCCAAAATATGTAAGATGTTTGGATTTACGAACTGATCACTGGATTTTATTATTATTAGCATCGACACAAGACTTGTTAGGGAACATTTTCTACTTGGTGGCCATGCAACGTCAAAATTTTTAACTATACTACTAGCACGTCTTTTCACGTGTCGATCTTCAGCCAGAAAGAACGATCTCCCTTCCGGAAGTCGATCTTGTCGATCCGCTTTTGCCTTATTTTTCTCTTTACTCATTCTTTTTACAAAACCCATCATGCGCTCGCCCAAAACGTATGCGCTGAAAAGGGTTGCCGGTGACTAAGTGAGGTGTAAACCAGAAGGTTGAGGAATTTTTGCGCAAGGTAGTTAGTATCACTTATAAGCAATCCGGCGTCCCATATTTACGATTTACGCCTATAAATAATTCGAAACGAAAAGGAGGTATATTACAAAGCCGCGCTCACATATCCTCAAAACAAAACTAGAGTAATCCAAAAAAACTAGCTTGCAAGAAAAGCAACGTTTTAGTATACGTCCATTTGTATTTATTTTGAGGATTTAAACAAAAAGCCAAATTAATAGAAACTATCGAGATGCAAGTGTTTCATGGCATTTCTGCTCTGAGTTTCTATTTTAATAGCTGCCCTTCTCTGCTCTGCTCTAACCTGCTCTGAACTCTTTTTTGTTCAGTAAACAGACCTATTAGTAGGTACTCTTTTACTTTTAACAAAATAAATTACCATTTTTTAAAAGATTGTGCATCATCGAAAAATTAAGCATATTACACATATTTAGTTTTAAGCTAGAAAAAATCACAAAAATATGGGATTTCGGGATTGGCATTAATAATACATTCTTCATAGTTTTCTACCTTTTTGTCGAAATTGGCAACTTAAAGTTTGTTTTTGTACTAGACTCCTGCATGATTGGATTCAAACTTTGAGTACAATAGAATACAGTAAATTTGAATTTTACATTTGAAGAACTGAAAAACTCAGCCTTGAATATTTTATATTTTGAATATTCACTTTGCCTAAAATTTTCAAAATTAAAAAAAAAGAATATGAATGAATGAATGAAAATAATTTTATTCATTCTGATTCAAAACAAATATATTGGCTACACAGCTTACAATTTCACATATTTTTTTTTATAAAGGTGTAGAGTATTAGTAAAATTGGCTTTATAGAACATAAATGGGTGTACTTTATTCGTAATTTTAGAGTTTTGAGTTTTGTGAGGGTTAGAAATACATCTGGCTAAAAGTTCTTGGTTAAGTTGGCTGCAATAAATACCACTGTTTTCAATCCTGAAATATTTCAGAAAAATTCTTGAAAAAACCCTAGTAAAAGTATTTATTATAATATGTATACAAATATGGGAATATACAAATATGGATATCGTCGGTGATTATGCAAAACCACTCATCGGGCATCTAAGAGACCGCGTAAACGACGTTTGTGATAAACACTTTTATAGCCCTTGCAATTAAGACTTGTTCCTTTATTCTCAAGAAAACTACATTTGCGTTGAAAAATCATTAAAAGAATCGATCTTGATCGGAGTCGTCTTAAAATTTTATAATTTGTAGCTGCAAAACCGCCAAACTTAAATATCGCATACTACTAATGGCGGCGATATACCAACAGGTTATCATAACCTCTAACGAGATTTTTAGCCGAGCTTTTCTTTCCAACTTGTGGTGTGTTGCTTTTTGAGTTTTCCTACAAGTTGGCGAGACCTTAAATTTTTTGCCGATTCCGAACGCCACTTGCAAAGCAAATGAATTTTTTGCTGAGAAGCTTCTCATGGCAGAAATACATCCGGATAGTTTACAGACTTTCACAGAAATGAATGTTGGGATATCTTCATGGATTAAAAAAAAAAAATGTCAAAAAATGATTTTAATTTCGTTTGAAATTTTTTGATTATTCAAAGTAGACATTTTTTTCAAACAGCCAGATTTTCAAATTCAAAGCAAAGCAAAGCCAATTCAATTCAATTCAAATTCAATATGAATGATTCATTTGCCGTTTTGGATTGAGTGTTGCAGAGGTCTATTTTGTACTATGATTTTTCTCAGAATTCACGCCCTTTCAAACTTTTGTATCTCTGTCTCTTAAATTATTATACAAATGTACATAAGTTGTAGTTATTTGTATTTCTGTTATAATTTGCTTTATTTACTGTCTTCAAGCGCTTTGGTGATTTAGGCCGAGTTAACAAAGCTCGCCACCCCTGTTTTTTTGTTTTAATGGGATCCGTTAAAATCACCTTTTACGTCCGATCATCCCATAAAGTTTATAAAGTTCAGTTTCACCTGAATTTAGGCTTCCTTAAATTCTTGTTTGTCCACTTATTTTGCAGAACGGGGGTAGAGCAATCTAATTATTCTCCTAACTTATTACACCCATGCGTAATTACAAAGTATTTGTATAAGCCCAAGAAAACAAAAAAGCATTGATTAGATGTGGAAAAGCAATTTGTGAAGTTAACGAAGCCAGAGAAATTAAATAAAAGGGTAATGGCTGCATTCCTAATGCGGAAAATGAGTTCGAGAAAGTATGCGCAGTACCACTTTTATACTGTGTAAAAACTGTTCGTGATTCAAAGAAAACTAAGTGTGTTAAATGAAAAGATTCCGTACGGTTGATAACTTTAGATGGGCCTCCTGAAAAATCTGGATTTTTGAGTTGTCACCATTGAAGTAAGTGACTGGCATGTATGTATGTGCATTAACCTCAAAAAAGGTTTTTTATACCTTTCATGAACATGAAATGGTATTATAACTTTGGTCCGATGTTTGTAAATATGAGAAGAAGAAGAGATAGACCCATCAATAAGTATACCGAAATGATCAGGATGACGAGATGAGTTGATTTAGCCATGTCCGTCTGTCCGTCTGTCCGTCTGTCCGTCTGTCTGTCTGTCTGTCTGTCTGTCTGTTTGAACGCAAACTAGTCCCTCAGTTTTTGAGATATTTGGCTGAAATTTGGTATGCGGCCACAATTTTCCAATATAGGAATCATTTGTCGGAACCAGCAAGATCGGACCAATATAACATATAGCTCCCATACAACCGATTATTCCGATAAACGGATTTTGGGCTATAGCTCCTGTAATTAAACACGTAGGAACGTGAAATTTTGGACGTATTTTTTTTTTTATATGTGAAATATCGATGTTGAAACTCATACAGATGGGATAAATATTTCACATAGCTCCCATACAACCGATTATTCCGATAAACGGATTTTGGGCTATAGCTCCTGTAATTAAACACGTAGGAACGTGAAATTTTGGACGTATTTTTTTTTTTATATGTGAAATATCGATGTTGAAAATCATCGAGATTGGATAAATATTTCACATAGCCCCCATACAATCGATTGTTCCGATAAACGGATTTTGGTAGATAACTCCTGTCATTAAACACGTAGGAACGTGAAATTTTGTAAATATTGCTCTTTTTATATGTGAAATATCGATGTTGAAATTCATAGAGATGGGATAAATATTTCACATAGCTCCCATACAATCGATTATTCCGATAAACGGATTTTGGGCTATAGCTCCTGTAATTAAACACGTAGGAACGTGAAATTTTGGACGTATTTTTTTTTTTTATATGTGAAATATCGATGTTGAAAATCATCGAGATTGGATAAATATTTCACATAGCCCCCATACAATCGATTGTTCCGATAAACGGATTTTGGTAGATAACTCCTGTAATTATATAGGTAGGAACGTGAAATTTTGGAAGTATCGCTATTTTTATATGCGAAATATCGATGTTGAAAATCATTGCGATGGCATAAATATTTCACATAGCTCCCATACAATCGATTATTCCGATAAGCGGATTTTGGGCTATAACTCCTGTAATTAAACACGTAGGAACGTGAAATTTTGTAAGTGTTGCTATTTTTATATGTGAAATATCGATGTTGAAACTCATACAGATGGGATAAATATTTCACATAGCTCCCATACAATCGATTATTCCGATAAACGGATTTTGGGCTATAACTCCTGTAATTAAACACGTAGGAACGTGAAATTTTGGACGTATTGCTATTTTTATATGTGAAATATCGATGTTGAAAATCATCGAGATTGGATAAATATTTCACATAGCCCCCATACAATCGATTGTTCCGATAAACGGATTTTGGTAGATAACTCCTGTAATTATATAGGTAGGAACGTGAAATTTTGGAAGTATCGCTATTTTTATATGCGAAAAATCGATGTTGAAAATCATTGAGATGGCATAAATATTTCACATAGCTCCCATACAATCGATTATTCCGATAAGCGGATTTTGGGCTATAAGTCCTGTAATTAAACACATAGGAACGCGAAATTTTGGAAGCATCGCTATTTTTATATGTAAAATATCGATGTTGAAAATCATTGAAATGGGATAAATATTTCACATAGCCCCCATACAATCGATTGTTCCGATAAACGGATTTTGGTAGATAACTTCTGTAATTATATCGGTAGGAACGTGAAATTTCGTAAATAATGCTATTTTAGAATGTGGAATGTCGATGCTAAAAATGAATGAGATTGGACCAATATAACACATCGTCCCCATATAATCGATAGCTCCGATAATTTCGGTATGAGCTAAAGTTAAATTCATACAGGCTGTACTGGGGATCAAACCGTGAAAATCGTGACGCTTATTCATGAAAGGTATTTAGCCTTCGGCACAGCCGAAGACAGCTTTCCTTACTTGTTTTGGTGTGAAAAATGGACGCGTGCATGATTTTTGTAACACGACACGACACGTTTACGAAACAGATTTTCGAAAAACGCACTAACACGCACGGGTAAAAATACTAAAACGGTATTTTTTGGCTTTTTTTATTTTTGTATATATTTGTAAATGTACTTTGTACATCTAAAGCTTATAAGGTATGTATCGACGAATGGGTGGCAGGTCGCTATACTACTTAGGGCCACTTGCATAAAAGCCGATTAAGCATAATCGGTGATTAACTTGACAGCTAACCATACAAAATACGTCAATTAAACTCCGGTTAGTCGTTATCAGCTTTTATGCAAGCGGCCCTTAGAAATACTCTAAACTATTCTCATTCTTTAAATATTGTTTTTTTTTTCGCATAATAAAGATTGTGAGGGTTAAGCATTTCTGGCTTTAGGCTGTTTAATTTTTAATTACCTATTAACTTATTCACTAATTATTAGGAAATTACTAAATTGAGGGTTAGGCAAGGATGGCACCGAGCCACTCATTTAATCAAGTGTTAAACTGAAGTTTTGGAGGGAGTGAAGTGAAATTAAGATACTTATAAAAAAAAATATAATTTACAAAAAATAAAAGTGCGCCAGTTTAGTATAAAAAGTGAAAAAAGTTTTTTCGTGCGAGTTTTTTTTTTGGGTTTCGGGCTCAACACGATCACGACACGAAATCGCTTTTTCAAACACGAGCACATGGACACACACGTGCGTGTTTCGTCCCACCTCTAATCTTAACCCTTGGAGGTGGATATGTTTTTACCTTTTTCTTTCATTTGTAAGGGAAAAAATAAGATTTTTTTGGTGAATTTTCTAAAATTTTGAAATCGACTTGTATGAAGGCAAAAAATTGCTCAAATGACAAGGAAAATCGTATGCCGAAGGTAGCATGCCTCTAAAACGAATTCTGATGTTCCAATTTTTAACTTTAAGAGGCAAGTTTGAAAACTCCCAAGTTATTCCATTTAAAGTGACTCAATCGAGTCTAAATGTATGGCCGACGCGCACTAACTTTGGAGGGCCGACCCACCATGCACAATGGGCTGAAATCTGGAAAAAGCGGTCAAAAATCAATCACCCCTATTACGGTTGTCAACATTGTCAAAAATAGTGTCGATGCCTCCGAATTGGTATTGCCGTCGTCAAAGTCGATAACTTTTGACAGCTGTTGATACTTTTTTGGTATTGACGACAACAATAGTGATATTCTATTGACGGGTGTCAACACAGTTTTTGGTGACGACAAGCGCGCAATTAAATATTCTGCTGTAAAAATTTGGTATAATAATTCAGAATTATACATTTTTACACATTTTATTCGTTTAATTTTTATTTAATTTAGGAAAATGGAAAGAAAAATGAAAATAACAAACAACAACCAATTTGCGCAGCTTGTTTTGGAATTAAAACAAAATCCTGCGCTTGCAAAAGGCTTTTCCAAAGGAACAGTTCCTAATAATTTTAAATCGCAATGGCAGGATATTGCAAGTGCAATCAATGCTCTCGGTCCACCACTCAGGGATGGTGAGGGTTGGCAAAAGGTAAAAAGCAACTTATTTTTAAACTTATATGGTTTAACTTTTTGTGAATTTAAAGGTTTGGAGGGATCTGAAATGCAAGGTTAAAAAAAAGTTCGTGCACAACAAGCAGGAATGCCGTGCCACAGGTGGAGGAAGATACAAGCAGTTTGTGCTGAGCCCATTGGAGGAGGAGGTTGCCAACCTTCTCCAATTCGGCAAGCAGCTTAATCCGAAAGGAATGCCTCAAGGTGTTCCCAAAAGTGGAATTTCAATGAGTGTTGAAGAAGTGCTACAAGAAGTGATACGAGAAGATTCTCCAGCTTCTTCGGTAGATAATACTGTGATGGAGTTCGATGATACCACTGTGCTCAACACCACCGCCGGTAGTGTTTATGCAGAAGATAGTCGAGCTCCAGTTAAAGAAAATACTGCGCAGAACCAAAATTTAAATGCTGGGCAGAATGCAGATTCACCTCCTCATACTAGCAGGAGAAGTCATGTTCGCGCAAATAGACAGCGGCAGAATTTGTTGCAAAACCACACTGCAATGCAAGAGGATGTGCTGATACGAATTTCGGCAACCCTTTCGGAAATTGGGAACAATATAAATTCAATGGAGAACATACAGTATGACTCATTTGATAAGCTCTTAGAAATAGAGCGAGAAAGACTAAAGCTATCGTAAAGGCAGGATGAAAGAGAAGAGAATATGTACCGAACAGAAATGAGACTAAAAAATATTAAACTAGAAATAAAAGAGGCTGAACTAGAAATACTAACAATTAACACTTATCCTGTATTCAAAAAAAGTAACGTACGTGACATAAGTGGGTCATTTTTGCCCAATGGACGAATTAATAGACTTTTTATTATTTATTTATTTTATTTCAAGGTTTGAAGTATTCTTTTAATTTATAAAAAATAAAATTCAATTAAGGAAGTACAAAAAGGTGTTCTTAAGGTTATTTTGAGCAACTAGTACATATAAACTTACTCCTGTATTCAAAAAAAGTAACGTACGTGACATAAGTGGGTCTTTTTTGCGCAATGGACTAATGAATAGTTTTTGATTTTATTTCAAGCTTTCAAGTACTTTTTTAGCTTGAAAATAATAAAATTTTATTAAATAAGTACAAAAACATCTTATTAGGGCTATTTTGAGCAACTAGTACATATACACTTGCTCCTTTTACTATTGGGCAATTTTGACCCATTTATACAATATACGCAATTATTTCTGCCCAGTCTATCCTGTAGATGAAACATTTAAACAAAACCTTTTTTCAAGTATAGTTTGATTAAATAATAAAAGTCGAAAAGTTTCAATAGATTATAGAAAGTCTATAAAAAGATATGCAACTTTCAAAGTCGTTTGGGCAGTTTTGACCCACTTATACAGGATAAGTGTTAACAAAAATAAGAAAGCTGACTAACAGATGTATATATAGTTTTATTTTTAATTTATTTATGTTTTATGCTGAATTCATTTTTTAAAATTTTTTTATTTGAATTGAACTAATCGGTCAATGAAGACCTCAAAGAGACTGAATTTGTGTAGTTTATCGTTTATAAACTTTTTTCATAAAAACTTGGTACCTATTGTCCCGAGGACTACAAACATCAATGCTATGAAAGCATTGTTTAAAGATTAATTTTCTAAAAATAGAGTAAAAATGTTTTGTTTTATGCACAAAATACTGAAGTATTTTATATTTTTTAATAAAAACAAGCAAAAACCAATTACAAAAAGCTTTCTTTAATTTGTTGCCGTATTTGCGCAGCTTCCATGCTTTGCAAGTCGTCAGATACATCAAATTCAAATCCATCTTGAACATTTTCAGCTTCGGATGATGAATCGTAGCTTGACGACTCTATATTAAAGTCAATACAAAGATTATTTAAGGCAGCACAAACGTTTGCGATTTGCGTTGCTTTTTCCGGCTTATAATGTAGCTGATGAGCTCCGAGTAAGCAGCGATATCGGTTTTTTAGGACTCCAATGGTTCTCTCTATTATGTTTCTAGTTTTTGCGTGCTTGGTGTTAAAAATGGCTTCAGCGCTTCCTTCTGAAGTTGACCTATAGGGTGTCAATAAATACGGTTCCAGAGGGTAGCCTGCATCACCTGTAAATGTTTGTTTGGTTTTGGTTAACTTCAACATATCATACTTTTTTTTACCTAACAGCCAAGCGTTGCGCACTCCAGAATCGTACCGCTCACTTAACACCTGTTTTGCAGAACTAATTTTCCATATCAGAGAGTCGTGGGATGAGCCTGCATATCGCGCATCGAAGTACCTTATTTTCATTTTATGATCACAAATCTATAAGTAAACTTTATCAGATTTTGGTCCAACTTAGTGGGCGCCGAAATTTTAATATGCGTTCCATCCACGCAACCTATTACGCCGGGGAACCCGGCCTTTTGGAAAAAGTGTTTTTTCACTTCTGTCTGCTCCTCCTCGGACATTTCGAATTTTATAAGAAGAGGGCATAATACCTGCTCCAGAGCTTCAAGGGTTTCAGCCAATATTGCGGACACGGTGGGTTGAGATAAGGCCAAGTTGAAATCATTTCCAACACCAACTTGGTATGAGCCTTGTGCCAAAAACCTTAGCGTAGTTGCCAACTTTATTTCGTTAGAAATAATTGTTGGTCTTTTCCCTACTTTCATCTTTGGTACTATTTTCCCCAGTACGTATTTAAATGCATCTTTATTTAAACGAAAATAATCAACAAATCTGAAATAAATCAAACATAAACATGAAAGGTGGTTGAATATAAATTGCAAAGAGCAGTTATAGTACTCACTTCGTATCTGGCAAATTGAATACGTCAGATCTTTGGCGCATGTCACATCTTCTGGAGACCAAAATCTCCTTCCTCTCCTCATCGCTTGAGCTATCAATTTCCAAGAAAAACATCTTCAAACTAAAGATTTAATGTTAAACAGAAAAATATAGTCGCAACAAATTGTAAATAAACAATTGTCAAAAATATAAGGATCGTAGTTTTGCTATAAAATTATCGATAACACGTCAACGTCAACACATTGATGAAGTAAATACTAGAACTGCATTCATGCGACGTTGATATTGATACGACTTGATGTTGATATTCATACGAAGTGGCAATTGGTATTGACAACCATGATTTCCTGTTGATTCAACATTATTTTTCTTGTTAAATCAACACGATCAGACATGTTAAATTAACACTATACTATGTTGAAATAACACTTTCGTACTGTTAAATTTACACGATATATCATGTTAATTTAACAGGATTTTATTGTTAAATTAACACGATCTATCATTTAACAGGTTTTTATTGTTAAATTAACCCTTAAAATAAAACACCTTGGTTTTGGTTTTTTTTAATTTTTATTTAGTTAATTCATTTATCGAAAACCTTTAACATACATATTTTCAGGTATGAAAGAATATAATGCTTGTATAATTTATTAACACGATCTGTCATGTTAATTCAACATGTTTTTATTGTTAAATCAACACGATCTATCATGTTAAATTAACACGATCATCATGTTAAATTAACACGATCATCATGTTAAATTAACACGATCATCATGTTAAATTAACACGATCATCATGTTAAATTAACACGATCTGTCATGTTAAATTAACACGATCATCATGTTGAATTAACACGATCTATCATGTTAAATTAACACGATCATCACGTTAAATTAACACGATCATCATGTTGAATTAACCCGATCTATCATGTTAAATTAACACGATCATCATGTTAAATTAACACAATCATCATTTTAAATAATAAAAGTACACATATATACATATACATATACTTATTTTAATCCAATCATTGGCAACTTCTGCATCGAAAACAGCAACAACAAGCCCCAATCTGAAAATTAAATACAAATTGGTTCATTGAAAGCTCTTTAAATTATCCAAGCGATGGTAAAACTGGTAGCGCACGTCGAATTAATGTCGCCTTTTTTACCCGGTATCCATAATCCTAAAGCGCTTCCATGGTATTTATGTATAGTGCGCGTTGTTTTTAACCTACCCCGACATTTTTGGACGTGTTTTAGCAGGAAGCGTTTACAAAATATGAAAAACAACACAAATTACTTACCCAAAACTTTTTGCAAAACTTCACAACTTATTCACAAGTTAAGAAACTATAAATTTCACAATATATTAATTATTTATAATATCTACAACTTTTCATCAAGTCGGTATCTACACACTGACTTAAATTCTGTTCTTTTGAGAACAATTCTGTTCACAAGCTTTGATGGGGAACAGATGGCAGTCGAAAACAACACACTTGTTCATGTTAAAACAAACCGAATTTAGTGTAATGTAATTCTAATGCAGAAGTACTTCATGTTATTTTAACCATACGCTTCATGTTAAAATGTTCGTGTTGATTTTCCGAAATTATTTTTGTTTTACGTACAAGAGGTGTTCATGTTGATTTAACATGAATCATGTTAACTAAAATGTAAGAAATTTTTCTGTGTGTAATCTATGTTGTTGCCGAAAATGGGCGAAATCGGTCAATAACAACTTTTTGTATATAGAAATTTTTGAAAAGATTTTTTTAAAATTTAAGTATGCAGTTTTATAGTCCATACAATTTTAGTATAATAAAGTGCAAATTTTAAAAAGCTAATTATTACGGTTGATTTTTAATAATTTACTTTCGTTCACATCCTCGTAAATGGGACCATTTTGATTTTTTTTTAACTTTTTCAAATTTTTCAAATGATATTTTTTTTTTATTTAAGATAACTCCTAAACATATTTTGAGGAAAATTTTTCGTTTAAAGTGTGCCAACTGGAGCAGGATAATATCGCGTTTTCAAAATTTGCAATTTCCCCACACTTTGCTCACTAAAAAAAAAAAATTAACAAACCAAAATTAAAAAATCAGGTTAAAGTTGTAACGAAGCTTTTCCGTTGCCCCGTTGCTTCCTCAATAATCGCTGGAGTATACTCTACGTCTCCAGGGTTCAGTTACAATAAATTTGTAAGTACGGGAAACCGTGCAAATCGTGTTTATATAATCTTTATTTAATTCTATTCTTATCTCTAAAATCTCTATTAATTCATTTTAAATTCATTACTTGATATTTCTGGATACTCAATTATCGTGGTGTAATTTAATGGTCCGGCCGTGTTCCGTTATGCGGATCCCGTTAGCTCTGCCGCGCCTTACGTTGGCGGTGTTCGGCCGCGCTTGACGCCCTTGCTCTGCGTTGGCGATGCTCCGTCGCGTTCGCTGTTGGCGTAACTCTATCGTGCCTTGTGTTGGCGGTGCTTTGCTTGGTGGTGTCTCCCTCGCGTTGGCGCCGCTCTGCCGCGCCTTGCGTTGGTGATCTGCTCGCGTTTGACGTTGGCGTCACTCTGTCGCGCCTTGTACTGTCGCTCTGCTTGCTTCTGATGTTGGCGTCGCCCTGTCGCGTCGTGTGCCGTCGCTCTGCTGGCGTTGGCGTAACTGCGCAGCGCTGGATTTTGACGTCGCTGCCTCGCGGAATACTTGCGGCGCGGCGCGGTTCACTTGGACGCAGGTGAGCGGGCGCCGCCTGTTCGCGTTTGCGCGTTACTGTGGAGGGGCCTTTGCTTTGCGGGTGCGAACGAGGTCTCGAGTAGTGTTTGGTGGTGTTACCGACACATTCACTAGCCTAAGTCCCCGACTCACTCCTATGAAACGCTTCTTTCTTGCGTAGGTATTCGCAGCCACAATCAAGAATGGCTCCAGTAGTAGCTCCGGTCGCAACCACAGCTCCGTGCTGACTGACTTCTGTGCTGCTGTGTCGCTTCTTTTATAGCTGTGGTATCTGGTGTTGCTAACTCCAATGGTTGCGTTGCCATGGTTACTATGTTGCTGAAACATGTTGTGTTGGTCGTGTTGTTGAGACTTGTTGTGTTGTGGTTGTGTTTCTGCGACTTGTTGTGATGGTTGTGTTGCCGAGACTTGTTACCGCCTCCGTGTGATTTGTTCATGTTGAGGCTTAATATTACCGCCTCAGAGCGAGTTGTTCTTGTGTTGTGTGGTGGTGTTGTTTGCGTTTTGTGCGGGCCAAATTAATGTGTTTATATTTGGTCCTCACAAAGTACACTCTTGCATATCTCAAAATCTTTCGATCAAATCGGATGAAAAATAAAGGCTGTAATGAATTTAGAACAGTAAATTTCAATAAATCTCAGCACATACAAAAAAGGGCATATTTGAGCATTAACACAAGAAAGTAGATACCCCAGAGAAAACTAAAAAAAAAATGTATATATCTTCCAAGTATTTAGATAAAAACTAAAAAAAAATTTCAATTTCAAAAGCCAGAACTCAACACCTCTTAGAAAAAGAATGCCTTAATTTAGCAGAACGTTTTATTTGGTCTTAGACAGAAGTCGAAGAAAAATGGTTAACAACCACGCCCATTTTTATACAAATATTAAAAACTTATATAACAGATTATATCAAATTTTTACTGTATTTCAATAATTATATGGCAACCGTTTGCGTTACAAATTTTACTTAGTATCAAAAGCAAACAATTCTATCAAGGTTTTAACTTCATAACCAGTCACAGCCGCAAAAACATATAGATACAGAACCTTTCAACTATCTAACTACACCTCTAACCATGTGACACATTGCCCTAATGCAGCTGCTTGATCTTTGGTAAACATTTTGACCACATAAGTAGGGCCAGGGGAATATGGAAATGAAATGAAGCTACCGGAAGGCGAATAGGGAGCATGTGACAAATTTAATTCGTTGGTTGCTGTGGACATGCATGTGAATTGTGGCTAAGTACACTGCTGCCTCCCGTAGTATGTTCTGTCGTCACGGGTCATAGCGACAAGCTATAGAATTTCCATCCTTTGACCGCAACGTTTGCTAATCTCGACCATAAAATGGATAAATAGCCTCAACACGCTGAGTTACGAATCGTTTGCAGCTGGAGTTGGAACAGAGAGCCAAACATATGAATAAATGAATGAGCAATGGCAGGCAGTAACAAAGTATACATACAAACTATACAATATATATGAAAGTATGCAGCTAAATAAGTACATACTAATCTACAGATAGACGATGGGTGGCCGCGTGGTCGGGCAATCTGTAAATATGTGAGTCCAATCAATTTATCACTTAGAAACGAAGGACCTGCGAAAGTATGGCCATGCAAACACAATCAGCAAACATTCTTTGCATTGCAGTTACGCTCTTTCACATGAGGCTAAGTAGCGTCTGTTGAATGGAATGGGTGCCTGCCCATTATAATAATAATATTAGCAACCAACATGGCATGCTGTTATAACAGACACCGTTGCGGCCTGTGAAGAAGGACCTGAAGGTAAAAATAAATTTCTCCATTAGCCCATTTATAAACAAAAGGATATTACTGCTGTTATGGTTACAGCCATTATTCAGATTGGGTGCGTTGTCCAGGAAATACAAAACGTTTTGGAAGTCCTCAATTTTATGTTCATTCATGCAAACCAAATGACAGTTGGAGCACATTTCCCTAACATTTTGAAGAAAGAGTGATGTTCGCTCGCTGTCATTTCCTCTGAAATGCAGGAGTCGTAATCAATATGGAATTCCTAAATTTGTTAAAAAACTTTAATAAGTATAAATTCGAATTAATAACCAGATATACTTAAATTTATTTTGCAGCAGAGCTTTTCGAAAATACGCACCGTTCCATTATCTATTCCAAAACTATGTAAACCCCTTTGATGAGAAATGGGGCTACAATATCTAGAAACTAAACAGGAGAGGAGGCAGGATATTACCGGGGGGCTCCTTTTTGGTTCGCTTTAGATATTTTACTGAATATATTGGTTCACTATTCACATAATTCCATCTCTAGGGAAACCAAGCTCCTTAAAGCGTTTGACAGTTGTGGTGCCATCCACAACAGTCTCCTCTATGTTCAGTACAAACCAAAGGAGAGATGCATGATCTATTATATATAAATGCGCAAACAAAACAGCTTTCTCCCTTTTTTGCAATAACGACAATTCTAAGGTATATAAAATTTAGTATGTATCGATATGTCTCGCCGAGCAGGGTGTGCGACAACAAACCAAAAATTTAAAAAAATTAATTATATTATGAAATGCTAAACACGCATTCACCTTATAGAGCCGCTGTTATGTGTGTATGTACGTAGTATGACCACTTGCATTGTTGTGTTTGCATTCATTGCAATTGTGTGGGTAGTCATGAAAACTTGCATTGATTGCTGTTGCTGAAAACGAGAGTTGTTTTGTTTACTATAATAAGCACGAGCCCGTCAACTTCAAGGCGCTTATACAAAGTGTTTACAAAAACAAAATCTGTAGGTAGGTAGTCAGAGAAGCAAAAATAAAAAAATAAAATAAAATAAAATAACATAAAATAAAATAAAATCAAATAAAATAAAATAAAGTAAAATAAAATAAATTAAAATAAAATCAAATAAAATAAAATAATGTTTTTTTTTTTTTTTTTTTTTTTTGAGAAAAATTTCCCCACGCGCTGCAGGAACCAGACAAGCCGACATATGTTTCGATGATACTGGAATTACATCTCTTCATGGACTTTTCTTCCCGGCATTGTGAGAGTCGAACTCACAACACTGTAGTGACTTGTATGCTAGAAGGTCTAACACCTTAGGCCACTACCCAGCTTGAAGGTAAACCCTTCTCAGTGTCCATTTATGCATATATTTATACTTCCATATAGAACATTTCTTTAATTTCAATGCTAACTTATATGAAAGATTTGCGAATTTTTAGGACTTGGTGTGAAACCTATGAAAGAATTTTCTATGCTTAATGCACGAATATTTTTTCATTTAAACATTTAAACTCTTTGTTGCTTTTGACTTGTAGTCTATTGCTGTAAATACCGACGGTATTGTGAAGCAATTTTCGGGATTGTATGAAAATGTGTTTTTTTTTTTTTTTTGAGAAAAATTTACCCACGCGCTGCAGGAACCAGACAAGCCGACATATGTTTCGATGATACTGGAATTACATCTCTTCATGGACTTTTCTTCCCGACATTGTGAGAGTCGAACTCACAACACTGTAGTGACTTGTATGCTAGAAGGTCTAACACCTTAGGCCACTACCCAGCTTGAAGGTAAACCCTTCTCAGTGTCCATTTATGCATATATTTATACTTCCATATAGAACATTTCTTTAATTTCAATGCAATTTAGGACTAAAAATTCGCAAATCTTTCATATAAGTTAGCATTGAAATTAAAGAAATGTTCTATATGGAAGTATAAATATATGCATAAATGGACACTGAGAAGGGTTTACCTTCAAGCTGGGTAGTGGCCTAAGGTGTTAGACCTTCTAGCATACAAGTCACTACAGTGTTGTGAGTTCGACTCTCACAATGCCGGGAAGAAAAGTCCATGAAGAGATGTAATTCCAGTATCATCGAAACATATGTCGGCTTGTCTGGTTCCTGCAGCGCGTGGGTAAATTTTTCTCAAAAAAAAAAAAAAACACATTTTCATACAATCCCGAAAATTGCTTCACAATACCGTCGGTATTTACAGCAATAGACTACAAGTCAAAAGCAACAAAGAGTTTAAATGTTTAAATGAAAAAATATTCGTGCATTAAGCATAGAAAATTCTTTCATAGGTTTCACACCAAGTCCTAAAAATTCGCAAATCTTTCATATAAGTTAGCATTGAAATTAAAGAAATGTTCTATATGGAAGTATAAATATATGCATAAATGGACACTGAGAAGGGTTTACCTTCAAGCTGGGTAGTGGCCTAAGGTGTTAGACCTTCTAGCATACAAGTCACTACAGTGTTGTGAGTTCGACTCTCACAATGCCGGGAAGAAAAGTCCATGAAGAGATGTAATTCCAGTATCATCGAAACATATGTCGGCTTGTCTGGTTCCTGCAGCGCGTGGGTAAATTTTTCTCAAAAAAAAAAAAAAACACATTTTCATACAATCCCGAAAATTGCTTCACAATACCGTCGGTATTTACAGCAATAGACTACAAGTCAAAAGCAACAAAGAGTTAAAATAAAATAAAATAAAATAAAATAAAATAAAATAAAATAAAATAAAATAAGATAAAATAAAATAAAATAAAATAAAATAAAATAAATAAAATAAAATAAAATAAAATAAAATAAAATAAAATAAAATAAAATAAAATAAACCAAAATAAAATAAAATAAAATAAAATAAAATATAATAAAATAAAATGGAATGACATGAAATGAAATGAAATGAAACGGAATGAAGTGAAATGAAATGAAATAAAATAAAATAAAATTAAATTAAACACAAAGAAAAAAAATAGAAGATAAAATAATCTATTATACATATATATGTAAATGCGCAATGCTTAACAGTTTTTTTCCTTTTTTGCAATAACCACAATTCTAAGGTATATAAAATTTGATATGTATCGATAGGTCTCGCCGAGCAGGGTATGCGAAAACTAACCAAAAATTAAAAAACTCTTGCATTGTTTTGCTTGTATTCATTGCAGTTGGGGAGAGTCCGAGTGTGAGTTGTTTTGTTGGCAGCAATAATAAACATGAGCCCGGTCCACTTTATTGAGCGTAGGTACAAACATTGTTTACAAAAACAAAATCTGTGCGTGGGTATTCGGAGAAGCAAATGCTTGCTCAGACATGATGTGAAGAAAAAGCACAAATAAGCTAGATCATGCACAAGGTCATTCGTGGCTAGACTTAGTGAAATAAAATGTAAAATTGATAAGATTGAAAAAAAGTAAAATAAGAATTAGAAAAGTGATTGAAAGTAAAAATATAAATTTTTTGGAAATGTAAGGAAAGGAAATAATATAAAATAAATAAAAATAAAACAAAATGAAATAAATAAAAGTATAAAATAAAAGAAAGAATGGGAAAGGAAAGGGATGGATAAAAGGAAAATAAAGATAAGTTAAGGTAAGGAACGGAAAATATAAGAGAAAAATCAAATAAAGGTAGGGAAAGGAAAGGAATGGAAAAGAAAACAAGAAGGGAAGAAAGGAAATGTAATGTAGGTAATAGAGTGGAAAAGAGAAGCAAATAGAGAAAGACAAAGAAAGGAAAGCAGAGAAAAAGAAAGTATAGAAAAGCAGCGAGGAAGAAGGTATGGAAAATAAATGAAAATAAAAAGAAAGAAAAATAAAGGAAAGAAAGGTAATGCAAAGCTGAAAAAATAAGTAAAGGAAATTAATTTAAAAGAAAAAAAACTAAAGGAGTTACGGAAGGGAAAAAAGAAAATAAGGAAACGGTAGGAAAGCAAAGGCAACGAAACGAAATGACAGGAAAAGAAATCTAAGGAAAAAAAGTGAAAGAAAATAATGGTAAGAAAGAAATGAAATGAAATGAAAAAAAAATGAATAAAATGAAAGGAAACTAAGGGAAAACAAACGAAACTAAAGCAAAGGAAACGAAAGGAAATGACAGAAAAAGAAAATAAAAGGAAAAAGGAATGTAATGGAAATAGAAAGAAAGGTCAGGTAAGAAAATAAAAGAAAAGAAAATAAAAGAAAATAACAGAAAAGAAAGAAAGAAAAGTAAAAAAAAGAAATGGAAGAAGAGAAAAGGAAAAGAACGGAGAGAGAAGAATAGAAAAGGAAAGAAAAGCAAAAGATGTAAATTGAGATGAAAGGAGAGGAAAGGAATGGAAATAAAAGCAAATGATAGCAAAGGAAAGGAAAGGATAGAAATAAAAAGGAAGACGAAATAAGAAGAATAAATAATTATCAACATTGAAACTATATTATTATAATATTGAATGTTGTAAAGAGTGAGGAAAAGGCAAAATGAATAGGAATGTATAGAAACCGAAAATATAAATATATGGAAAAGAAAGGAAAATTTAAGAAATATCAAAAAGGTAGGAAAATAAAATAAGGTTTTGTGGTTGAATTTCAACCACTGGGCGAACTCTAGTAATAATAATAATACATCGAAATATTTTGTGCCGCCCTGGCGAGTCTGTTTTCACTGCAAACGTGAATGCACGTTGCATAATATCTACACGTACACTTTCATAAATAATAAATATGTACATATGTATTACTAACTAGGAAAGCAACAAAATATTTTTGAGCAGGCAAATATTTAAGATATCACCTCAGTTGAAGTGCATGTGTTTTACCACACTTTATTTCTTGCTTTTTTCCCCCACATCCGCTGTTATGTTTATTCACCTTTGTCACATTGAATGGCCATATTCACGGGCACAATAAAAGTTATTATTCATAAGGTTAAACAGTATGGCCTCTTGACGAAAGTGTCGCCACAGCGATTTAATGAAGCGTATCGTCAAATCTTGATTTAATGAAAGAAATATTTATGCTATTCGGTACGTGTATATATGCAACTCAAAATCGGAGCAACTCTAAGTTAAAGACTTTTCATTTCAAAAAAGTAACACAATATTTAAAAACTAGGCATAACATCCCTTCTGAAGGACTAACGATAATAGTCATAAAGAAAAAACACTAAACGATTTTTGAGTATACTGCATCATTCACCTGCTATGCCAATAACTTCAAAATTATGAAGTTTTGTTACTTTAAGTTACATACCCATCAAGGAGGAAAAGGTTGGGTGGGCGGTTAAAAGCTTCGAACCGTTCAAGGCTGCCGGGCCAGACGGGATTATTCCCGCATAACTCATAAACACGCTGCAGACATCAGCCAAATGGCTGGTATTTCTCTATACAGCCTACCTGGCTCTTGGCTACATTCCGTGCTCCATGGAGAAGTGCCACGGTAGTGTTTATTCCTAAGGCGGGGAAGGCGTCTCATTACGTGCTCAAGGACTATAGACCGATCAGTATCTCATCCTTTGTGCTCAAAACCTTCGAGAGGATAATAAATGACTACCTCTCCTCTACTATTGATAGCAACCTTATCTCTAGCTATCAGCATGCATACACCAAAGGGAAATCTACAGAAACTGCGCTTCACAGCCTAGTTTCTGTTATTGAAAAATCGGTGTATGAAAAGGAACTGTCTTGTGGCCTTTTTAGATATTGAAGGAGCCTTCAACAACATAAGCCCTGATGCTATAAACACCGCTTTATTGGACCTCACTGTCAACTCGCTGCTGCGCATCAACCCGGGAAAAGTAGAACTGGTCCTTTTCACCAACCGCTATAAGATACCACCGTTAATACTACCAAAACTGAATGACGTGCGCCTGAACTTGGCTGACAAAGCCAAGTTCCTAGGCATAGTTCTTGATAGAAAACTAACCTGGAAGGAGAATGTTCTTCAGCGCCAGAAGAAAGCGTGTATTGCACTATACACGTGCAAAAGAGCCATTGGAATAAAATGGGGACTCAGCCCCAAAATATGCAAATGGATCTACACTGCAATCATTCGAACAATCATGCTCTATGGAGTTGTGGTATGGTGGCCTGCGCTGAGGAAGGCAATAAACTTTAATCTGTTAGGTAAAGTACATAGATCTTGCATGATCTGTATAAGCGGTGCATTAAGAACAACGCCCTATGAAGCACTCCAGGCCATTCTTGGCATTTTGCCACTCGATCTGGAAGGGCCCCGGGTAGCAGCAGCATCGGCTCTGCGTCTAAGGGAAACGTCCGGCTAGGGCGCAAGCACTACTGGACACGCCAGCATTTTGGAATCCTATAGCTTTCTTCCGCTGAGCACAGATCGTTGTGCAACCACAACAGTCGGAGATAGCGGTTTTAAAATAAACGTTCCCAGCAGGGAAGAATGGGAGAGCACGGATCGGAGTCCCGCCACTCATGGCGGCACTTCCATTTATACTGATGGCTCTAAGTTAGACGGCAGAGTTGGAGGATTGGTTTATTCAAAGGATCGGAACCTTGAGCTCTTCTTCAGACTACCTGATCACTGCAGTGTCTTCCAGGCTGAAGTTTGAGCAATCATGGACGCCGCGGCTTGGATAGGCCAACACACTATCAGACAGGATGTTTTTATTTTCAGCGACAGCCAAGTGGCCATTAAATCCCTTGGCTCTTACTCGTTCAACTCTGAACTGACGCTCAGCTGTCGTCGATCTCTACAAGAGATGGCCCAACAGAACCGCGTGAACCTCACATGGGTCCCGGGGCAAAGGGACATTGAGGGAAATTGTAGGGTAGACCAACTTGCGAGGCAGGGCACGACCAAACAGGTTCTTCGGGATAAAGAGCGCTTAGGTATGCCGTTTGCCACATACAAGCTAATGCTGAAAGAGTACACACTCCGCCAAGCCAACGAAGGATGGCTGCAATCTCCAGGATGCCGGATATCCAAAGAAACCTGGCCGAAATGAGATCATAAAAGATCAAGACAGATTTATGCCCTAAGGAGAAGAGAAATCTCCATATTGATAGGTGTATTAACTGGGCACTGCCTTATTGGTAGGCACGCAGGAAGACTAGGTGTTTCGTTTCACGTATTGCCGGTTTTGCGAGAACGGTATATGTACATGTACGTACCGAAACCACCCGGGTTGTTTTTTTATAACGATTCGGCCAAGAGCAATACACCCCGAAGTGACCCTGTCTAACGCGTCACGATTCTCCCACCTAATATTGTCATCCCTGGAACAGCCCTTTGCAGCACGGCTGCTCCTCATTCTCTTGATCCGGGCTGGCATTGAGCCAAATCCTGGGCCAGGAGAATGGTTCTGCTGCGTTTGCTGGAAGAAAATTTATACTAGACACTCACACTCAGTTCAGTGTGTGTCATGCAAAGGTTGGTTACATAAATCTAGTTGCTCTGGACTAGATCCTAAAACACACTGGCCCACTAGTTTCAACAAAAGTTTTGTGGCGCCCTGCTGCTCACATCCTAGGACGTCCCGCTCAAATGTTGCATTATCGCCTTCTACAAGTTCAGTCCCCACGACCTGCAATACATATATTGCTCAGCAGAATATGTGTAAGTTAACGCCATCGCTTACCCATAGGACTTACCCATAATGTAAACAATTACACTTTTAAGCAAATGTGTCAAACGTGTCGCTTGACACATATGGTCCGCTTTCTTTGGAAGTGAGATGTCGAACTCACATCAGTTGGCATCATGTTTCCATTCTTAAGAATTTAAGTAAAATTTGTTTTATCTTTGAATAACGTATTGTTTATCACATTTCCGTTCCTGGAAGTTGGGCTTGAATTTTGTATCTAGGCTTAAGCAAGATATTGTATAAAAGATGAAATGAATAAAGAGAAGCGGTTCAGTTTTGTTTGCTAAGCAGTCACGCTGCCAAATGATTGACTCATTATTTGAAGCAACGGTTTAGTGAGGATATTTTTTAAAAAACCTCCCGCGACCGGGCTAAAGTTTAAGTTGTATTCCCGGCTGTAGCTTGCGTCCTAGTGCGCCAACCCCTCAAGCATTCACCCATAGCTACTTTATTCGTAGTACATCGGTCGATGCTATAAGCACTACCGAGTTTCAGCCCTTGTCTCTGAACCCTTTACTAACTTCTTCCGGCACTAGCACGAATGTGAATCAAGTCCATCAGCTTCTGGTTCCTCACTCTTCGTGCACTGTATGTCGGCACAGGATATATGCGTCGGTGGCATCGGTGAAGTGCAACTCCTGCCTAGGCCGATGTCACGTACGCATATATTCTGGGCTCGCAAACAGAAATCTCTGGACTGATGTGTTCGTCGCGCCTTGCTGTCGAGCTGCGCAGCCCTCATCGCCGTTTGATCTAGAGGTGCACAAGCAGGCCCTGTAGCATATCCATAAACCGTCAGTTGGCCATCAGGCCGCGCTCTGCCCGCTAAACGCTGTCTTGCATGCCTCAACACCATGCATTTCTGAAGAGGAGCGTCATCTTCCTCGAGAGACAAGGGTTACGCTCTGGATATTGTAGCAGATTAAACTCCTACATATCCAGACTGAACCCTGATGTGCCGAATGTATGTCCGGAATGCGGCTCGTCCCCCCATAATACCAATCACTTGTTTTCTTGCTCTACTGAGCCCATCTTCTAACACCCATCTCCCTTTGGTCCAACCCTATTGAAACTGCTAGTTTCCTTGGACTCCCGTTAGAAGATATAGATGACAATTTAGGCTAAGGAAAAATACGCGTTGGGCAGGACTATACCTCGTTACAACAACAACAACTAGGTGTGCCCTACCGACGATGCTGTAGGAGTTGCAAGGATGATGAGGAGGAGGAAACGGTAGAGCACCTCATCTGCAACTGCCCGGCTTTAAGTGGTGCGAGAATGCGCTTTTTGGGAGTTCCCTTCCTGGTTAGCCTACGCCAGGTCACGGAGCTGGACATAAAGGACCTGATGGCCTTCATCAAGTCATCTAAATGGTTCGAGGAGGAGTAACGGTGTCGGTTTAGGAACGTCAGTCCCGGGATTCTGCTATGTGGAGAATCCCGATAATACCGGGATTTTCCATATGGCAGGGTCCCGGAACTGACTTTCCTAGTGTTGTTGGTATCACAACGGGCCTTTTAATACTGGCCTAGGTGTGCCTCTGCGGCAGCCACTTGAACCTAACCTAACCTACTTTCCATCTGTCCTTATTGGGTGTGATGATGAACTGTAAACTTTGTTTCAATCCTCACATCGAGGCTACTGCCAATAAGGCCAGAGGTGTTTTACCCTTTGTGAAAAGGTGGTCAAAAGAATTTAGCAAGCCTTATATTACTAAGACTCTTTTGACAACATTAGTTAGACCAATATAAGCTAGAATCAATTCAAAAACAATTCTTACTTTTTGCATTGAGAGATCTACGATGGGATCCTTCGTGTAACTTTCCGCCTTATACTAATGGCTTGAAACTTATCAATCTCCCTACCCTTGCTAGTCGTAGAGAAATGCTAGGTGTAATATTCATATGTAACTTCCTAAACGGGTGGATTTCAAGCCCTTCTCTTTTGAACGAAGTTAACTTTATTGTTCTCTCCCGAACCTTAAGATATTTTTTAAACCTATTCTTCTGAAGCAATGTAGAGCCAACTATCAATTACACGAGCCGTTCCAGTGTTTGTGCGAAAATTATAACTCTCATTCACACACTTTTGATATTTCGGACTCGCTTTTTATTATTAAAAAAAACTATCATATTCTCTCTTAACACTTGATTTCTACGTAAACCGTGTTTTCTTTTTCCCGACTTCATGAAAAAACGCTGGGTAGGTCGTCAAAATATAACCTACCAAGTTGATATAAGCGCGTTTAGTTTGAATGCGCTATTGCAGTAACCGACCTCATGACCAGAGTTGTGCAACGTTGAAAAGTAAAACAAGTAAGTAAGTCTAACTTCGGGTGAACCGAACATTACAGCGGCAATTTTCAGAACGGGATAACAATGATATAGGCCCTAGGAGGATTTAACCAAAGTTTTTACTATCTTAGCTATTTACCTTACCGAATTATGTCAATTTATGCGATTTTCGAAATTTTCCATATCGAAAGTGGGCGTGGTCGTGAAGCGATTTCGTTCAATTACATCAGGTATGCTTGTACCAATTTCATCGTTCTACCGTAATCAATTTTAATGTTATGACCCGTGAAATTTTCAAATATGCCTCCCTGAAAAGTGGGCGATGCCACGCCTACTTTTAAAAATTTATCAGAAAATCATAATAGAATGACAATCCTACCAAACTATATCATTTTAGCCATTTCCGTTACCGAATTATGCCAATTTATGTGATTTTCGAAATTTTCGATATCGAAAGTGGGCGTGGTTGGAGAGCGATTTTTTTCTGTTTCATCAGTTATACTCCCAACGATACTGGTATGCTTTGTGCCAAATTTCATCGTTCTACCCTAATCAGTTTAAAAGTTACGACCAGTCGAATTTTCAAAAATACCTCCCTTAAAAGTGTGCGGGGCCATGCCTACTTTTGAAAAATTATTAAAAAGTCAGTATATAATGACCAGGGGGATTCACTTATAAAATTATATCATTTTAACCATTTCCGTTACCCAATTATGTCAATTTAGGTGATTTTCGAAATTTTCGATATCGAAAATGGGCGTGGTTGGAGGGCGATTTTATCCAATTTCATCAGGTATACTCCCAACGATACTAGTATCATCATTTATTGGCGCTTAACCGCCTAAGCGATTTTGGCCGTTTCGTATCAAAGCACGCCAGTCATTCCTTTTTAGCGATAACGGACGCCAATTGGAAACCCCAAGGGAGTTCAAGTCATCCTCCACCTGTTGTTTCCATCTCAGTCGAGGCCTCCCCCTTCCTCTGCTGCCGAATTCAGGCGACGATAGGAAAACCTTCTGTGCTGGAGCTTCTTTGTCCATTCGCATAACATGGCCCAGCCAGCGGAGTCTTTGGGCTTTAATTCGCTGGACTATGGTCAGATCTGCGTAGAGCTCGTACAGCTCATCGTTAAATTTCCTTCTATACTCGCCGTTGGCATCACGGGAAGGACCATAAATCTTCCGGAGAACTTTTCTCTCAAATACTCCAAGGGCCATCTCATCTTCTCTTGACATTGTCCATGAATCTGAGCCATACATCAGGACAGGTATGATGAGAGACTTATAGAGCGTGATCTTTGTTCTTCGAGAGAGGACTTTACTTCTCAATTGCCTACTCAGTCCAAAGTAGCACTTGTTGGCAAGAGTGATTCTCCGCTGGATTTCTAGACTGATATTATTTTCGGTGTTGATACTGGTTCCCAAATAGACGAAGTCCCTCACAGTTTCAAATTTGTAACTATCAACAGTGACATGGCTGCCAAGGCGCAGGTGCGCCGATTCTTTCTTTGATGACAGCAAATACTTCGTCTTGTCCTCGTTCACGGCAAGACCCACTTTTTTCGCTTCCTTATCCAGTCCAGAGAAGGCAGCGCTTACGGCGCGGTTGTTAAGGCCAATGATATCAATATCATCGGCATACGCCAGCAATTGCACGCTCTTGTAAAAGATTGTACCATTGCGGTTTAGCTCTGCTGCTCGAATTATCTTCTCCAGCATCAGATTGAAGAAATCGCACGAAAGGGAGTCGCCCTTTCTGAAGCCTCGTTTGGTTTCAAATGGCACAGAGAGGTCCTTCCCGATTCTGACGGAGCTGTTGGTATTGCTCAACGTCATTTGACAAAGCCGTATAAGCTTTGCAGGGAAGTCAAATTCAGACATGGCGGCATACAGGCAACTCCTTTTTACGCTGTCAAAAGCGGCTTTAAAATCGACAAAGAGATGGTGAGTGTCGATTCTCTTATCATGGGTCTTCTCCAGGATTTGGCGTATCGTGAAAATCTGGTCGATGGTAGACTTACCAGGTCTAAAGCCACACTGATAAGGTCCAATCAGTTTGTCTACGATGGGCTTCAGCCTTTCACACAACACGCTAGAAAGAACCTTATATGCGATATTAAGAAGACTAATTCCGCGGTAGTTGGTGCGGTTAGCGGGATCGCCTTTCTTGTGGATTGGGCAAAGCACACTTAAATTCCAATCCGGAGGCATGCATTCGTCTGACCATATTCTGCATAAGAGCTGATGCATGCTTTTTACCAGCTCTTCGCCTCCGCGTTTGAACAGCTCGGCGGGTAGTCCGTCTTTTCCAGGCGCTTTGTTGTTTTTGAGCCGGGATATAGCTATCCTCACTTCATCATAGTCAGGTGGTGGGACGACTTTTCCATCGTCAGGGATTGGGGTATCGGGTTCGACGTCTCCCTCGCAATTTAGCAGTGAGGAGAAGTGCTCCCTCCATAATTTAAGTACACTTTGTACGTCGGTTACCAGGTCGCCATTAT
This sequence comes from Campiglossa producta, assembly GCA_964058755.1. NCBI lineage: Eukaryota > Metazoa > Arthropoda > Insecta > Diptera > Tephritidae > Campiglossa > Campiglossa producta. The sequence continues at coordinate 139,979,495 of CAXKVI010000001.1, forward strand.
TGTCCTTACAGGAGCTTGCCCCGGTCTTAAAACCTTCCGTCATTCGCCGGATCTTTTCATAGAATTTTCGGGCATCATTCCTGCCAGCCAGCATCTCAAGCTCCTCACACTCACGCCTTTCGGCCTCACTTTCTTTTTTCTGAAAAGGCGTCTCTCTTCCTTCTTTGCCTCACGATATTGTTGCCATACACTGCGGGTTGCGCCCGTTCGCAACGTCTCCTTGTAGGCAGCGTCCTTTTTTTTCGAGGCAGTTTTGCATTCCTCATCGTACCAGTTGTTCTTGCGGGCTCGCTGAAACCCTATACTGGCCTCAGCGGCGGTACGTAATGAGTTAGATATATGCTTCCATTAGCAGGTGTGAGAGTAGAGTGGAGAAATTATCAGCTGTCTGTGTCATGCGCAGCTTCTCGACGTCAAACTTTCCTTCCGTTACTGTGCGCACTTTCTTCGTTGCACAGAGGCGTGTGCGTATCTTGGCTGCGACAAGATAATGGTCAGAGTCAATATTGGGACCACGCAGTGTACGCACGTCCAGAACGGTGGAGCTATGTCTGCCGTCAATCAAGACATGATCAATCTGGTTTCTAGTTCTTTGATCAGGGGACAGCCATGTGGCTTGGTGTATTCGCTTATGCTGGAACCTGGTACTACTGATGACCATATTGCGAGCAGCGGCGAAGTCAATCAACCTAGTGCCGTTGGGGGATGTTATATCGTGGAGACTGAATTTTCCAACTGTGGGACCAAAGACTCCTTCCTTGCCCACCTTGGCATTAAAGTCGCCGAGCACGATTTTGTTATCATGCTGTGGGCAGCGATCATAAGTCTGTTCAAGTTTATCGTAGAAGGAGTCCTTCTCTGCGTCGTCCGTCTCCTCAGTCGGCGCATAGGCGCAGATAAATGTTATGTTGAAAAACCTCGCCTTGATGCGGATCGCAGCGAGACGCTCGTTCACAGGAGTGAACGCTAATACTTGGCGGCGAAGTCTCTTTCCCACCACGAATCCTACACCACGCGCTTTGCCGCGTGTCTGGCCACTGTAGTATACGTCACAAGGACCGATGGTCGTTTTTCCTTGCCCCGTCGATCGCATTTCCTGCAGGGCGGTGATATCAGCCTTTGCGCCTACGAGGACATCAACCAGTCGGGCAGCGGTACCGTCCCTTGAAAGGGTCCGGACATTCCCGGTACATGCCCTAATATCCAAATCGTTATGCCTGATTCGTTTTGCCGGGTCGTCAACATTAAAGGGGGTTCTCATCCGAGGCTTTGTATATTTTTTCATTGGAATTAAGTTTTTTACGTGGCGGGTCCCAAACCCAGCGCACAACCCGTTTCGGGGTTTTGGAAAATATTTACACATTTATATAGCGAGCCGCTTGCTTCAAGACAGACGCCCGCTTGCAGCCGCACCTCATGGTGAACAGACGCTACGCAAAAACCTCGGTGAGCCCTTAAACCAAGTATGTCAGAGTGGCCCCACCGGGGCTCCCTCTCTTTCAGAGTGCACGAACGAGGACGCAAGAGTCGGGATTGAGCAAGGTCGCTTAGTAACCACACTCCATTACACTCCAACGATACTAGTATGCTTTGTGCCAAATTCCATCGTAATCAGTTTAAGAGTTACGACCGGTCAAATTTTCAAAAATGTCTCCCTTAAAAGTGGGCGGTGCCACGCCCACTCCAAAAAATTTATGGAATCATAGGAGAATGACCAGCGGGATTTACCTATAAAATTATATCATTTTAGCGTTTTCAGCTGCCGAGATATGTCAATTTGTGTGATTTTCGAAATTTTAGATATCGAGTTATCGTGTACACAGACGGACGGACGGACGGCCTAAGAACTTTCATATATGGAACTCTATATCTATCTCGATTATTTTGTGCCGTTACAAACTACCGTTACAAACTACCGTTACCCTCGTGAAGGGTTGACACCTTGCCGCGGTACGAGGGCTTAAGTCGATAGCCACAGGGCTGCGCTGCCCTTGTGATCATAGCGCCGCCGGTACTACATCACGAGAGAAGCCAAGCCTCTCTGGCGCGACGACTAAGATCTTCCCCCTCCCAATCCAGGGTGTTATGCGACCACGTGCCCATTGGACGTTTGCAGCCGGGAGGCAAATCGTGGCTGTAATCGAACGGAGCCTCTCTGATACCGGGCCGCCTCGGAGAGTAACCATGGCCTTACCGCGGCATGGGGCTCTGCCGCGGCGGACGACACATTCCCCATACTCTTCCTTTGACCCTAAACTGGCCTTGCCCGGCAAGGGGTCGTACGAACAAGATGAAAAAAAGTAATAAAAACCTTAAAACTAATGATACAACCATGTATACTGCCCAGCAGAGGAGGAAAATGCTGGAGCAAGCGAGAACGCAACGTCGGAGGACAAACTCCATTTCTTTATCAGCCGAGAGATCGACAGCGATGACAACTACGAGTCGATCAGCTCTGGATAATAAGGCGGTAATCCCCAAAGTCAGTACCGGTACAAACACGGTGAAGCCAACAACGGCTGATGCTAGAGCCCTAGTAAGTGCCGGTACCGAAACCAAGTCTTTAACGTCTGTGGCAGTGGTCTCACGACCTGGCCCCAGAGATCCAAATAAGGGAACGACCGCGATGGCAAGTACGGGTCGAAATTTACCCCAAAAGACATCCCCCAGTCGCTCTGAGTACTTGGATAAAAGAGCGGCCGCGAGGACACTGAAGAAATACGAGGGTATTTCACAAGAGACGCTATCGCCGAATGCTAGGAAGACGGTGGAGATGGCTGAAGCTATCTTACCGAACTTCCAAAGCGATTACGCGCCAAAGAAGGTTAATATAAATCCCTTCAAACGCCAGAGATCGGACGTGGATTTAAAACCTCACCCGAAGCGGCAGCAACACGCCCCCGTAATGGGTAAACTCAGCTTTGCTGAAGTGACTAAGGATAGGATCCTCATAGGCGTCATTGACCGAGGTAATGAAAACTGGGCCATCCCTAGGGACCAGTGGCGGTACGTCCGGAACGCTATCGGTAATGCCCTTCTCGACATTATGGATGAGTCTCCGGGTGCCACTCCGATGGGTTCTGATGCGGGATGGCACCAGGGCCGAATCAAGGTATTCGCTTTCGAGGATGCAAAAACGGTTGCACTGTACAAGGCAGCAGCTGCAAGACTAGGTGAGATCTACCAAGGGGCAAGAATCGAGGTTGTCGACTGGAAGGACATCCCGGCTCGGCCAAGGGCAAGAGCGTGGATTCTTTTCATGGCAGAAATACACCCGGAGAGTTTGCCAAACTACTGCCGAGGGGCGACCACGTTTAGAAAAATTCTTTTTCTAAATAATTTTTGATGTTACTTTTGCCGGGCATCGAACCGACACGACTTGGTGTAGAAGGCCGAACACTTAACCGCTACACCACGGCGGCCGCCAACTTAAACTACAATTGGTTTGTCCAAAAATCATTTTAGTTGTTTCTTACGGTTTCAAAAGATTAAAATGTATGTATAGTGCTTTTGTTGTGCCATAAAATCTGTGTGTTTTTATCCCTCCAACCATGTCAGTCGAACTTGGTAGAATGGCTGCGACCCAGTATCTATTAAGAAACCCGCTTTGATGCCATACAAGTTATCTAAGTCTAGTCAGAGTTCTTAACAAAGTCAAGAATACTTTAAACTCCTATCTCAGCTAATAATAATAATATTGTAAAAAAGGACTTCCAAAATAAACGCCATCTAAAAAAAAAAAACAGGACTTCCAAAATAAACGCCATCTACAATCTCTTTGGTAGTCATGATGTATAAAGCTTTCCCCAGAATTCTGTAAGCTGTCTCTAGTTACTAATAACGACAATAGTCACTAATAGAAACATTTTCTGTCCCAATTCCATTTCGTCCATATTAAACCTCAAACGGCAAATCTCAATTTTTGTGACTTGGGATGAGACAAAATTACAGAACTTTTCATACTTGAATAACTAAATGCTACTCATACGCCGTGTATGATCTATAAGCAGTGAACTATAATTGCAATACAATAATTTTTTTGTTTTTCGTGAATATGTTTTTTAATATAATTATTATAATCAAGGACTGAAACCGAAACCGATTAAAACCGATTCATTTTTCAAAACCGAAACCGTAACCGTTATTTTTTTCTGAAAAAGAACGAAACTGAAACCGTTTCAACAGCCGGAACCGGTTCCAAACGGTTTTGAATTTTTTTGTGGACACATATTTTATTTTAAAAGAGGCTACCCTGAATAACTGTCAAGGAAGAAGGTCAATATCAAATTCCGAAAGAATTGAACTGTAGGCGAATGAAGCCATCGGAAAAAAAAAGTTTAGTGGCCGTCTCAGAAAGCATCACTCGTATTAACGTTCCATTTTAACATTTTTCTAATAGAAAAAGTAGAGTTAATTTTTTAAACTTATTTTGAAAAACTTTGAAAATTCTGTGAACTTTTGGCCAGTTGAAAAATTTTTATCAAATTATTCTTTTTGAGTTTTTGGCGAAAACATGTTGAAAAATGCTACATACATTTGAAGAAAATTTTTTCCATAAATAGCGGAAGTTATATTTATTACTATATATTGGAGAAAATTCATCATGTCCACCGGAGTAAAGTTATAAAAATTCAGACTTATTTAGGTACATATCTGAGTTTTGTAGTAGCACAATTTTTTTGTGTTGGAGATGTGGAAAAGGCTGAATACTCGGTGAAATGTTTAAATAAATAAGTAATTACGCAAAAGTTGGGCGATGAAGAACAACAAAGTGACTTGTATATGGGTCTTATCTACATTAAAAGCACATTTTGCTGGGCATATGGTTTTAGCCAGCATTTTGCATATTAGCATTAAGCCCAAAACGCAGGATTTACTTTCGTCATTTTTCCTACAAATTCTGACACCACAAGCACTAAATGCTACAATATTTTTGCATTACCATTATTAATCCACATGTACACCCTGTATTCTGCTATGAAATAATCGTTTCGAAATTCCATCACTAGTGACTTTTTCTTGACATGTTCCATTCTCTGCCATTTGTAAACAATTGAAAAATTTACTTGTTTGAAAAACTAGCAAATTCGCGCGCGTGTGTTCAAATAAAATTAAAACAAGTAAGGAAGCTAAGTTCTGGTGAACCGAACATTAAATACCCAGCGGTAATTTTCAGAACGGGATAACAATGATATAGGCCCTAGGAGGATTTACCTAAAGTTTTTACTCTCTTAGCTTTTTAGCTTACCGAATCAATTTATGTGATTTTTGAAAATTTCCATATCGAAAGTGGGCGTGGTTGGGAAGCGATCTCGTCCAATTTCATCACCTATATTGCTAGTATATGTTGTGCCAAATTTCATGAGTCTGAAGTAATTAGTTTAAAAGTTTTGACCAGTCGAATATTCCGAAATGCCTCCCTTAAAGGCGGGCGTTGCCACGCAAACATCTTACCATTTATCAAAAAATCATAATAGAATGTTTGGGGGGTTCATCCTACCAAACTATATCATTTTAGCCGTTTCCGTTACCGAATTATGTTAATTTATGTGATTTTCGAAATGTTCCATATCGCAAGGCGTTGTCGGGAAGCGATTTGGTCCAATTACATCAGGTATGCTCCCTATTATGCTAGTTTACCTTGTACTAATTTCATCGTTCTACCGTAATCAGTTTAAAAGTTATGACCCGTGAAATCTTCAAATATGCCTCCTTGAAAAGTGGGCGATGTCACGCCTACTTTTAAACATTTATCAAAAAATCATAATAGAATGACTAGGGGATTCATCCTACCAAACTATAACATTTTAGTCATTTCCGTTACCGAATGATAACAATTTAGGTGACTTTCGAAGCTTTCGATATCGAAAGTGGGCGTGGTTGGAGAGCGATTTTTTTCAATTTCATCAGGTATACTCCCAAAGATACTAGTATTCTTTGTGCCAAATTTCACCGTTCTACCCTAATGAGTATAAATGTTACGACCAGTCGAATTTTCAAAAATTCCTCCCTTAAAAGTGGGCGGGGCCACGCCCACTTTAGAAAATTTATCAAAAAATCATCAGTTTAAAAGTTACGACCAGTCAAATTTTCAAAAATTCCTTCCTTAAAAGTGTGCGGTGCCACGCCCACTATAAAAAATTTATGGAAAAATCATAAGAGAATGACAAGGGGGATTCGCCTATAAAATTATATCATTTTAGCCATTTCAGCTACCGAGATATGTCAATTTGTGTGATTTTCGAAATTTTCGATATCGAAAAAGGGAGCGTGGTTATCATCCGATTTCGCCCATTTTCAATAGCAACCTACCTTGGCCAGAAAGTAACCTGTATACAAAATTTCAATCAAATATTTACAATTTTTACTCAAGTTATCGTGTACACAGACGGACGGACGGACAGACGGACGGACATGCCTTAATGGACTCCTCTTTTCAACCCAAGAACTTTCATATATGGAACTCTATACTAGACCTCTGCATGACTCCATCCAAAACGGCAAATGAATCATTCATATTGAACTTGAATTGAATTGGCTTTGCTTTGCTTTGAATTTGAATATCTGGCTGTTTGAAATAAATGTCTACTTTGAATATTCAAAAAATTTCAAACGAAATTGAATTCATATTTTGACATTTTTTTTTTAAATCCATGAAGATATCCCAACAATGGGTCTGGTACGATATGTCGAAAAAAAAGAAATCGAAACTAAAAATGTCGAAAAAAAAATGTCGAAAAAAATTTGCCGAAAACACAAAAGGTCGAAAAAAAAAATGTCTCGAAAAAAAATGTCGAATGAAAAAATGTCGAAAAAAAATATATAAGATGTAGAAACAGTGTAATGAATGATGTGTAAAATTCGCGCGAATTTAACACATCATTCATTACATTGCTTCTACATCTTATATATTAATGTTGAGTATTATTTTTCTAGTGTTTTGCAATAGCTCTTGCAAGCAAATATAAAACCTGACGGTAAAGTTACAAGCACAAACTCTTAAGCTCTTCTCAATATAATTAACAACAACCTCTCAGAAACGAATCTCCGGTTTAAAGATGTCAGAAAAATTTTGATTTTTGGCGACTTTTATAGTCACGTAAATATTTGATGTATCGATGTTTCTATAAAAATTGTGAAGTTTTGAACGTTTAAACGTTATTTCGGTTTCTCACTTGTCCAAAAACAAAAGTAAATTGGACCAACATCTTTTCCTTGTTCAAAAATATGCACGTATTAAGAAAAATATACACATATTAGAAAACTAACCAAGTCGAAGCATCGATGTACATATATAGCGAAACAAATGTACATAGACTTTGCATCAAAGACCCATCGATTTATTATTGCCATTGGTGACTCCAGCATAGTTTAGCTCAATAAGATAACGGTAACTTTCTCGAAATGATCATTACCAAATGATTAGTGTTATGCTTTTAGTAAGTACAAATCATAAGTCATTCTCAATCTTAATTTTTACATGTGCAGTTTGTAGCCCGAAAATGTCTGAGAATATTTCTGTTGTTACCTCTAACAAGGGGAAAATTTGAATAGGCTTTGTAAGAGGTAAGGAAGTGATAAATAAATGTATACTGTCATAAAACACGTTGTTAAACTCAAATTTCCGAAGTTTTACATTAAGCATCCAAATTTCGACCTTTTTCGGTCATTTGAATTTTTTCGACATTTTTTTTTTCGGTCAAAAATCTCTTCGGTATTTTAAAATTTTTTTAAATTCGGTCTTGGAAATTCGACATTTTTTTTTTCGACATATCGTACGGGACCCCCCAACAATTATTTCTGTGAAAGTTTGTAGAATTAAATGTTGGATTGTAAATTTGAACGCTACATGGGCATTTCATACATATGTCTTCAAAATGGACTTAAGTCCAGTCTGTACAAAAGTTGTTAATTTTCTGTTAAAAAAACATATCGTCGGTGATTCTGCAAAGCGACGTAACGGGCATTTTCAAAACGGGGTATGCGTTGGCGGCCGCCGTGGTGTAGCGGTTAAGTGTTCGGCCTTCAACACCAAAAAGTAACATCAAAAATTATTTAGAAAAATAATTTTTCTAAAAGGGGTCGCCTCTCGGCAGTAGTTTGGCAAACTATCCGGGTGTATTTCTGCCATGAGAAGCTTCTCAGCAAAAAATTCATTTGCTTTGCAAGTGCCGTTCGGAGTCGGCAAAAAATTGTAGGTCCCGCCAACTTCTAGGAAAACTCAAAAAGCAACACACCACAAGTTGGAAAGAGAAGCTCGGCTAAAAATCTCGTTAGAGGTTATGATTACCTGTTGGTATATCGCCGCCATTAGTAGTATGCGATATTTAAGTTTGGCGGGTTTGCAGCTACAAATTATACAATTTTAAGAGAACTCCGATCAAGATCGATTTTTTAATGATTTTTCAATGCAAATGTAGTTTTCTTGAGGATAAAGGAACGAGTATTAATTGCAAGGGCTATAAAAGTGTTTATCACAATCGTCGTTTACGCGGTCTCTTAGATGCCCGATGAGTGGTTGTGCATAATCACCGACGATATCCATATTTGTATATTCCCATATTTGTATACATATTATAATAAATACTTTTACTAGGGTTTTTTCAAGAATTTTCTGAAATATTTCAGGATTGAAAAACAAAAGCAGTGGTATTTATTGCAGCCAACTTAACCAAGAACTTTTAGCCAGATGTATTTCTAACCCTCACAAAACTAAAAACTCTACAATTACAAATAAAATACACCCATTTATGTTCTATAAAGCCAATTTTACTAATACTCTACACCTTTATAAAAAAAAATATGTGAAATTTTAAGCTGTGTAGTCAATATATTTGTTTTGAATCAGAATGAATAAAAATTATTTTCATTCATTCATTCATATTCTTTTTGTTTAATTTTGAAAATTTTAGGCAAAGTGAATATTCAAAATATAAAATATTCAAGGCTAAATTTTTTGGTGCTTCAAACGGAAAATTAAAATTTACTGTATTCTATTGTACTCAAAGTTTGAATCCAATCATGCAGGAGTCGTCTACTCTATACGTACTACCGTTATGTGAACAGAATTATAATACCATTGTACTAGTACTATTACGCTGGGTATAAAAAGTGAAACTACATTTAAAGTGATGCTTGTGAAACAATATAAACAGACCAAATGTATAAAAAAAATTTTCATAACCTGCAACCGTCAGCTAAATGCATTAGAAAAAGGGCTCAAGGTCCAGATCCCTTGTATAAACTACTCCTCCAACTCTGGCGTCTAACTTCGAGCCGTCAGTGTGAATATAAATGCCGCCATAAGTAACGAGACACCGATCCGCCCTCTTCCATTCCTCCCTACTGGGAATGTTAAGGTGGAACATCGATCTGTGCATAAAGGGAGAAAACTGTAAGATCCCAGAATACTAGAGTGTCCCTTAGACGCAGAGCCGCTGGTGCTGCTGCCCGGTACTCTGCCATATCGAGTGGCGGAATGCCTAGAATGACCTGAAAAGCTTTTGTTGGGCGTTGTTCTTAGCGCGCCGCTAATACAGATCATGCCAGATCTGTGGACATTACCTAAGAGGTTCAAGTTTGTGGCCTTGCTCAGCGCAGGCCACCGTACTACGACTCCATATACAATGATAGGTCGAATAATTGCGGTGTAGATCCATATGCATATTTTGGGGCTGAGACTCCACTTTTTGCCAATGGCTCTTTTGCACGTGTAAAGTGCAATACACGCCTTCCTCTGGCGCTGTAGAATATTCTCCTTGCAGTTTAACTTTTTGTCCAGAACTGTGCCCAAGAATTTGACTTTATCAGCCAAGTTCAGGCTAACGCCATTAAGTTCTGGTATGCTAGGGCTTAGTCATAGTCAAAAGTTTTTTAAAAGATATCTCATTAAAAATTGTGTCAAATTTTAGCAAATAAATTTAACTGTTTTAGGGGTCTATTTAAGTTTTTGGTAAATTTTTTTTTAACTAAACCGAAGCCTTTGTCTGTTAGAAATTTTGGAAAACCGTATCAAACTGCGCCTTTACTAAGTTTTAAAAAATCGATGTTAGGTAAGATAAACCGACGCCCAAAGTTTAGTGCGTGTACTCTCTGGATTAGCACAAGTTCATTGAACTGACTTCTAATAACTATGTATTTGTTACATAACATATGTGTGTGCTGTAAATGATTCTTTTGTGAAGTGTATGTTGATGCATATTGTTAACAGTGTCAATCTATATGCAAAGCGTTACGTCACCCTTTCATTGATATAATGAAAATGTTGCAAATATCTTACGTGCTTGAATGCTTTTACAGATGTCAAATTGTAGCTGTAACATGTTGAAGTTTGGAGCTGGCTGCTCAAATCTGTGAACGAGTTTTTGTTTTTCAACTCTGCATAAAGTAACAAAGCCATGCGCACTTTTTTCGTAAACTGTCTCATTTTATCTGCCTTTTCTCCACTTTTTAACATTTGTTTTTGAAGTCGCGTACTTTGAACTTTGCGATATGTCGAATATTTAACCAATGATGAATGACTTTGAGCGTATGATGAATGTGTTGGCGCGTTTCCGCATTTTTCTATCAGTTTTTTCTTCTTAACTTTTACCAGTAACTACTTCTTTTTGTATCATAACTTTCAAAAAAGGTAGTAAAGAGAATGCTATGTCTGGGAGAGTGAGAGGGCGCGTGTAACAGATAACGGTATGGCGGAAGTGCAAAAGTGCGAATGATTTGTGCCTTTATGGCTTTGGCGTTTTTCTGTTAGCATGCAACTTAGTTCCGTTTAGAATCATTACTTTCTATGAAATTTTATTTGTTTGCCCTTCTTTTGCTAGTACTCCATCACCATAACAATCAGTTTTTACATTATTATGATTTATTAAAACTCGCTGCGGTTTTGGGACATTCCAGCCAAGGTGGAAAATTACATAAAATTTAAAATGCTAATAATCATACCTGGGTAAGAACGCGTGAAGTGGGCCCCCTATTTTCCCGAGGTTTAATAAATTACGGTATGAGCACTTTTTCATGAAGTATACACTATAAAATAAATAATAAAATAAATATTTTCCTACAGTTCGAAAATTCAGTCTCCACAATATAACATCCCCCAACGGCACTAGGTTGATTGACTTCATCGCTGCTCGCAATATGGTCATCAGTAGTACCAGGTTCCAGCATAAGCGAATACACCAAGCCACATGGCTGTCCCCTGATCAAAGAACTAGAAACCAGATTGATCATGTCATGATCGACGGCAGACACAGCTCCACCGTTCTGGACGTGCGTACTCTACGTGGTCCCAATATCGACTCGGACCATTATCTTGTTGCAGCCAAGATACGCACACGCCTCTGTGCAGCGAAGAAAGTGCGCACAGTAACGGAAGGAAAGTTTGAAGTCGAGAAGCTGCGCACGACACAGACAGCTGATAATTTCTCCACTCTACTCTCACACCTGCTAATGGAAGCATATATCTAACTCATTACGTACCGCCGCTGAGGCCAGTATAGGGTTTCAGCGAGCCCGCAAGAACAACTGGTACGATGAGGAATGTAGTACTGCCTCGGACAAAAAGGACGCTGCATACAGGGAGACGTTGCGAACGGGCGCAACCCGCAGTGTATGGGAACGCTATAGTGAGGCGAGGAAGGAAGAGAGACGCCTTTTCAGAAAAAAGAAAGGTGAAGCCGAAAGGCGTGAGTGTGAGGAGCTTGAGATGCTGGCTGACAGGAATGATGCCCGAAAATTCTATGAAAAGATCCGGCGGATGACGGAAGGCTTCAAGACCGGGGCAAGTTCCTGTAAGGACAATAATGGCGACCTGGTAACCGACGTACAGAGTGTACTTAAATTATGGAGAGAGCACTTCTCCTCACTGCTAAATTGCGAGGGAGAGGTCGAACCCGATACCCCAATCCCTGACGATGGAAAAGTCGTCCCACCACCTGACTATGATGAAGTGAGGATAGCTATATCCCGGCTCAAAAACCACAAATCGCCTGGGAAAGACGGACTACCCGCCGAGCTGCTCAAACACAGAGGCGAAGAGGTGGTAAAAAGCATGCATCAGCTCTTATGCAGAATATGGTCAGATGAGTGCATGCCTCCAAATTGGAATTTAAGTGTGCTCTGCCCAATCCACAAGAAAGGCGATCCCGCTAACCCCACCAACTACCGCGGAATCAGTCTTCTTAATATCGCATATAAGGTTCTTTGATTGGTGAAATACCCCAAACCGAAATGAACCAAATTTGTGTTATTGCTCAACTGAATGTGAAATAACACAAATTTGTGTTATTGCATCACTTTGAGAAATAAGTCAAATTTTTTTTCCCACGTTTGATTTTTTTTGTGTTCGCACCGCACATTTGTCATATAAATATGTAGATTTACCGCTGCAGCATAAGTCCAGTAATATATAAGCCTACATACATACATTGTAGATACATTCTTTGTTACTCTCAACTGGTCATTATGTATTAAAACAAGTGTTATACAAAAAGTAGATAAAGGTAGAGTTAAGAGAAGAGAGTCTAGAGTTTTTTTAAATGAAATCCACACCTCTGATAGTGATGATTCGGGTGATGAAGAAATATCCGAAACTGTACCTGTAGACGAACCTCAACAAAATTATATCCTTACAAGAACGGCAACTTTTCTTTGTTCCATGCAAACATTTTACAGTTTGCAAAGACTGTTTTCAACAAAAGAAAAAGAATGCTGAGGAAGGAAATACAGAAATAATTTGTCCGATTTGCCGAGCAGTTGTTAATGATGCCTTCTCTATATTTTACTAAACTTAACATAACTATGGCGGCCGCCGTGGTATAGCGGTTAAGTGTTCGGCCTTCTACACCAAGTCGTGGCGGTTCGATGCCCGGCAAAAGTAACATCTATATTATTATTCTAAAACACGGGGCTTAGCTAGACTAAACTACAATACGTATATAAAAGAAATGTATATCAGATGAAAGCTTATCATGAGCATGTTTGCAAAAAATTATAACAATTCCAATAGGTTAATTTGTTCATGAGAAATTAGCGTTTAAAGTTTGTACCCAAGCTCTTTATATGGCACTATTAACATGCTTTGTAAATGTATATCCATACATATGTACATACAATGCTCGCATGGATTTCAGTCGAAATAGACAAACATTGAAAAAAATGTAAATATGTATGTATGTAAGTACATCTGATTTTGCGCTACTTTGACTACAAAAGCAATGCAGGGGTAATAAGCAAACACACCCGATTATCGGGGGTTACATACTAGTCAAAAATTATTTAGAAAAAGAATTTTTCTAAACGGGGTCGCCCCTCGGCAGTAGTTTGGCAAACTCTCCGGGTGTATTTCTGCCATGAGAAGCTTCTCAGCAAAAAATTTATTTGCTTTGCAAGTGCCGTTCGGAGTCGGCAAAAAAAGTGTAGGTCCCGCCAACTTGTAGGAAAACTCAAAAGCAACACACCACAAGTTGGTTTATTGCCGTTTGGGGTATTCCACCCCCCCGGGTAACTCCTAGCATAGCACCGAATAAATAGCACTAAACGAACTAACTTGTGAAACGAACTAACTTGACAACACAAAACCACTGGTGCATTAAGGGGCTCATATATAAAAATATGTGAAAGCCAAATTTTTTTTCTATCACATTTGCTGAAAACCACTTTGTGGGAAAAGTTTATTCATATCGTCGCTCGCTTGCTAGAGGCAATCTCTGAAAATTGTGCCAGAAAAACGAACGTGCTACACATGCATGTTTTTGACGTAACAAATATGTTTAAAAACTGAATTTCTAAATTTTCTAAAATTTTGTTTTGCCAGAAACAAGAATGTATTGTACGTAACAATTTTGCTACACATTCGTGTTTCTGGCTCAACGAAAATTTTAAAAAATTTACTTTTGAAATTTTAAAAGAAGCATTGAAGGAATATCAACCTACATATATCAGTTTAAAGAGTATGTTGAGAATAGGTTAGTTTAGGTTCAAGTGGCTGCCGCAGAGGCACACTTAGGTCAGTATTTAAAGGCCCGTTGTGATACCACCAACACTAGGAAAGTCAGTTCCGGGACCCTGCCATATGGAAAATCCCTGTATTATCGGGATTCTCCACATAGCAGATTCCCGGGACTGACGCTCCTAAACCGACACCGTTACTCCTTCTCGAACCATTCAGATGACTTGATGATGGCTATCAAGTCCTTTATGTCCAGCTCCTTGCCCTGGCGTAGGCTAACCAGGAAGGGAACTCCCAAAAAGCGCATTCTCGCGCCACTTAAAGCCGGGCAAGAAACCTCTCGCAGTGCTGCTTGCATCAAACCGTCTGCATATGCCACTACCTTATGGTGTGGTGTAAAGTGAAAAAGTGTGGTGTAAATCCATAAAAGCTCTTCATCGCTACTATCCAGAACAAAGCTACAATTTGACGTAGCCAAGCATAAGTACGCGATAGCCTAATGGTAGACAGCTCCGTTCAGCAGTTAGTTCGACTCGCGGTGAAGGCAATATGTCAGTGTGGTGAGGTAACGTGAATAAGAGTGGTATAAATAGTAAGTGTGGTGTAAATAGTTTTTTTTTTATATTTTTTGTTAGTTGACTCCTTTTTGGTGCTAAAATAACACTTATTTTAGTTTATATAGGCTATGACTTCGTAGGTCCTCAGCATGCATTTTGTCGACATTCGTATTCTGCACTGAAACAAAAAGGTACATGTTTTTTACGAACAAAGTTTCATAGAAGTTTACGCTGATTTTTTCTTAGAATATAAGAAAAATTACATATAATTTAAGAAAAGTTTCTTATTATATATAAAAAATACGTTAAATTTTATTAATGTCAGAACTTCGTTCTTAAGATATAAGAACTAACATTCATTAATTGTTTTAGCTGAATTTGTTCATAAATGTTTAGAATTTGTTTTTAAATTTTAAGAAATTACGTACGTATAAAAGTGTTCATACAATCTAAGAATATTTTTCTTAAAATTTAAGAACTTTTTCATGAAATGTAAGAACTTTTCTTATATTGTTCAATCAAACGTTGACAAAGCTAGACGTGCGTGACAAATAAAATTATAATTTAAAAAACAATAATAAAAATTCGATAAACATCAGCAAAATATACCAAATAATTGAAAAAAAGAAAAACTTAACGGGTGGAAAGGCCTAACATAAGCAACTTGCAACAAAGGCAGCTCGTAAATCGGCTCCCTCCACCAGTGGTGTGAAGAAGCCCCGCCGTTATCGCACTGGTACAGAAGCTTTGCGAGAAATTAGCCGTTATCAGAAGTCAACTGAATTGCCCATCCGTTCAAGCGTTTGTTCGTGAAATCGATTAAGATTTCAAAACTGATTTACTTTTCCAATCTGCTGCTATTGTGGCTTGGCAAGAAGCATCTGAGTCATATTTTGTGGGACTTTCGAAGATACCAACTTGTTCATGCAAAACGTTCACCTAACACATCGGGGAAGATCGCGGTTTAGTTTATTTTATTTTATCAATAATCATTATATTATTTATTATCCTAAATTCTACTTTTTGTAAATAATAAATAAAAATTATAATAAAATTGCATTTTAGTAAATTTAAAATTTTTGAAGTTTTAGGAATAAGATCGTAAATTTTAAGAATGAGTTCCTAAAATTTAAGAACGGATTCATATGTTCTACGAATGAATTCGTATAATTTATGAATGGACATACCTGTTAAGTTTTGATTACTAAACGTAATGATTAGTAATCTGATTACTTTGCATTTGATAGTGAAATAATTGATTACATTACGATTATCTTGGTCCCAACTAGATTACGTAATGATTACGATTATAAAGAATCAAAAAATAATCATGATTACTCTAGATTACTAAAAAGAATAAAAAATAATCAAAAAAAATAATTGATTTTTGATTATTTTTGATTCTTTTCAATCCAAAAGTTGTTTGGTATTTTGGATTGAAAGTAATCAAAAAGAATCGCTGAAAAGAATAAATTACTTATTTTGATTATTTTTTATTCTTTTTAGTAATCTTCTTAGAGTAATCATGATTATTTTTTGATTCTTTATAATCGTAATCATTACGTAACCCCGATATTTCAAACGCACAATAAATAATCATTACAATTCTTTTTAGAAAATAATCTAACCGATTACTAATCGTAATCATTATTTAACAGCTATGTGAATGGATTACTTATTCTACGAATCGGTTCGTACAAATTAAGAATTTGAACATACATTCTATGAATTTGTTCGTATAATTTTTGAGTGGATTGACATATTTTAAGAATGGGTTCGTAAAATTTAAGAATTTGTTCATACATTCTAAGAATGAGTTCGTATAATTTAAGAATGGATCGACATTCTATTCTAAGAATGAGTTCGTACATTCTAAGAATGGGTTCTTTGATTAGAAGAATTAGTATTAAAATTTTGTTTGACATGAATATTTACGAATTTTTGTTCTTAAATTCTATGAAAACGTTCTTTGGAGAGCTTTTAATGAAAAAAGTTCTTAAAATATACATATGTTCTTCTTCGTAGAAAATATGTACTTTTTTGGTTCAGTGTGAGGTAACGAAATGTGAATTTTTTTCCTGAATTGTGATCAATGTTTTTGAAAAGTTTGTTAAATTTTAATGCGAATGTACATATCGGCAGCGATTCTGCAAAACGACGTAATGGACATTTTCGAAACGGCGTATGTGATTTATCAGTTTGGCGGTTTTGCAGCTACAAATTATTGAATTTCAAGACAACTCCGATCAAGATCGATTCTTTTTGTTAATTTCCAACACAAAAAATAGTTTTCTTGAGAATAAATAAACAAGTCTTAATGGAAGTTACTATAAAAGTGGTTGTCAAAAATGTCGCTTACGTGGTCTCTGAGATGTCGGTTAAGTCGTTTTGCATAAACACCGACGATATGTAACAACCATAACAGTTTTCTACTCTTTGTGGCTAGGCTATTAACTCTATTAACTGAAAAGTGTTGCGTAGATTTCAAGGTTCGGGTTGTTTTAATCACCTATACACAGTAAAAAGAAAAGTCTAAATTTAATACCAATTTGGTGTTTATATATAACAACGCCGAAAAGTATTAAATTAATACCATTTTCCGTTTAATTGAGAGAAAGAGTATTATTTTGGTATTATTTTAAGACCATTTGGACTAATTTAATTGCCAAAATTGAGAGAGAGAGAGCGATTTAGTATTATTTTGGTATTATTTTAAAACCATTAGTCCAAATTTGATTTCCAAACTTTTTCAGGGTCTTAAAATAATACTATTTGGTATTAAATTTAAAAAAAATAGTCTTTCATTTTTTACTGTGTAGCAACGACCAAAAGGTTTAAAATTATTATAACTCTATTTCAACCAAAATGACAGAGTCCATTTAGTGATTTCACTTGTTGCCTTTGGCTGCTTTCGACACTGCTACTTAATCGATAAATCGGCCATCCTGCTCAATACGTGAGCAATCAAACTTTCCCATTATTACTTAGATGCCAGATGAATGTTGATAGTTTAATCCTTCTTGAAAATCTCAAAATGAAATCAACCAGTGAGCATTATATAAATTCTTGAGAAAACTTAGGTTTGGATAAAGAATTTTACAAGAACTTTATAATTTCGTATTCTCAAAATTGATGTCAGCTCATTTCTCACATCAGCATCAAAATATACACACATATGCATATATGAATGTGAGTGCCTGAAAAAGGAGAAAGTAAATTTTTGTTTTCGACCTTTTATGAAGGGAAGGGAATGTCAGCCTACAAACGGACTTCTGTAGTTAATCTAAAACACACTCAAACACCCACTGAAGTAAGCATAAGTTGGTAAGCAGATTTATCTAGCAAGTCAACATGATAATTTTCAACGCCTGCGGTAGGTTGGCAGGAAACCATGCAGTCAACGTATTGACCTCGCGCCGTTAACAAAGACCAGATATCGCACTATGGGCTAAAAAATGTGCTGTTTTAGTCAAAACTAAAAAATATAGAAAATTGGTGTTCATACCTCATTAGCACATAAGGTCGGTGTTTATGCAAAACAACTTAACGGACAAATGCATAACCACGTATAAGGTTAGGTTAGGTTCAAGTGGCTGCCGCAGAGGCACACCTAGGCCAGTATTAAAAGGCCCGTTGTGATACCACCAACACTAGGAAAGTCAGTTCCGGGACCCGGCCATATGGAGAATCCCTGTATTATCGGGATTCTCCACATAGCAGAATCCCGTAACTGACGCTCCCAAACCGACACCGTTACTCCTCCTCGAACCATTTAGATGACTTGATGAAGGTCATCAGGTCCTTTATGTCCAGCTCCGTGACCTGGCGTAGGCTAACCAGGAAGGGCACTCCCAAAAAGCGCATTTTCGCGCCAGTTAAAGCCAGGCAGTTGCAGATGAGGTGCTCCACCGTTTCCCCCTCCTCGTCATCTTTGCAACTCCTACAGCATCGTCGGTAGGGCACACCTATTCTTTCTGCGTGCCTACCAATAAGGCAGTGTCCAGTTAATACGCCTATTAATATGGAGATTTCTTTTCTCCTTAGGGCATATATATGTCTTGATCTTTTATGATCCTATTTCGGCCAGGTTTCTTTGGATATTCGGCATCCTGGAGATTGCAGCCATCTTTCGTTGGCTTGGCGGAGTGTAAACGTATAAACTTTCACTCAAATTTTACATGAGAAACAAAAACTGTTTAACTTTAGTATGAGGCACTATGTGGTGGGTCAAATTCAAATGTCGTTTTTTTTTTTAAATTCTTGCACAAACTCCAAATTTTTTGTTACTAATGAATGGATTCGGGTACCCAGAGGCCCTGGTAAGCAAATTACATTTTTGACCAAAGTGTTCTTTACATGGTTTTGCCCTTGTCGGTTAAGGTGTTTTGTGAAACACCGACAATAAGCGCCATTCCGAGGCGGATCTACTTACCTGAAAGATTCTCGTTTTACGCAAACATGGGCTGTTATGTGAAACCGTTCTAGTATTTTCCCTTGTAAGGTAGGCACTGCTTTCTTAAATTGAGTTTTGTCCATCTAATAAAGCACTTGGCTCATAGTGCACATACATACACACAAATGAGCAAATCTAGCTGGCACGCCAAAGCGTCGCAGTTCACATCATAGACGAGAAGGCAAACACAAGGAAATTGTGGGTTTTGAATTTATTGAATTTAGCCGATAGCAGGAAATTATTTGTCATTGTGTATACTCGCCGTATACCCTCGCACACAAATACAATTTAAGGGAGAAGTTATTGGGCTTCGCCGTAGTCGTTTGCAAAGCTCACTCATTTGTCCTTTTACTCATTCGTGTTCACCCCGATGTCCGATATTCTGGCTACCATACATTCATTTCCTCCAGCATTGTTCACAAACAAAGAAAACTATTTCCACAAGAATTTATTGCATAACTTTTCCTGCGCTCTATATTTAGGTTAGCTTTGTTGTTTTTGCCATAACCAACTTGTGATCATTTAAATTATGACTATGCAGAGGGCGCATTCCATGGCTCGTACGGGACAAATCGTACGATATTTTCTAGTTTCAAATCGTAGTTAAAAGAACCCTATTACTCTATTTGAAAATTAATATTGTAGGGTAAACACTAAACAAAACCAAAAACTTTCTTTTGAAATAGTCGCATATGAGTGGGAAGTCCAAATTAAGTCATGTGTTCATACGGGACAGTGAAAGTATACCACTATTTTTAGGCACAGTTAAATGAAGGCGGCCGCCGTGGTGTAGCGGTTAACTGTTCGGCCTTCTACACCATGTCGTGGCGGTTCGATGCCCGGCAAAAGTAACATCAAAATTATTTAGAAAAAGAATTTTTCTAAACGGGGTCGCCCCTCGGCAGTAGTTTGGCAAACTCTCCGGGTGTATTTATGCCATGAGAAGCTTCTCAGCAAAAAATTCATTTGCTTTGCAAGTGCCGTTCGGATTCGCAAAAAACTGTAGGTCCCGCCAACTTGTAGTAAAAACTCAAAAGCAACACAAGTTGCTTGGCTAAAAATCTCGTTAGAGGTTATGAGAACCTGTTGGTATATCGCCGCCATTAGTTTTTTTTTTAAATGAATCAAATTTCGGCGAAATGAATGATGTTTAAAAAAACAAAAATTACGTTTTTTTGTAGTTGTACTAAGATAACTAACACCAAAAAAAATGTTAAAATATACCCAGTCGGGACTTTTGAAGCCAGCCTAACAAAAAAATAGCTTTAAATCAACTTATACAGCTTGGTTTATAGCTAGCCACAAAATCATGCAGAAATTGAACAGTTGGGAACAATTTCTTTCACTTTACTTAGATTTTTCTAACCTGATTTCTAGTTAACCACGAAGTCATGCAGAAACCAACCAATTGATTTTTAGTTGCCCCAAAGTCATGTAGAAATCAACCAGTCGAAAAAAAAATTCTTAGCTTTTTTCTTATTTTTTTAGGATGACTTTCAGCTAACTACAAGGTCATGCAGAGGTAATTTCATTCAATAATGAAATGTATCACCTTTTATACATTTTCCTAGGCTAACTATTAGATAGCCATAAAATAATGCGGAAAACAATCTGTTTATACTTTGCTTTGTTTTGTTTGCTGATTTTGAAAACTTCTTATTGCGTTAACTTTCAGAAAATTTTCATAAAAACAATTTTTCTGGAATATTAAATAGGTGAGGGGAGCATTGCAGAGGATAGACGAGGGTCTGCAGAGCCCACAATGTTTGGTGCTTGTTCCTACCAGAGAAATCTGCAGAGCTGTTTGTGAGTTGTCAAAGTTTTTGAGAAGATACGAAAGGACATGGGAAGAACAGCATACTTGCTTGTTGGTGGAACAGCCATTCATCCTAACATTGAAGCACCGAGAAATAATCAACAGGTTGTAGTTGGAAAACCTGGATGAATTAACCACATGATTGAGAGAGGATACTTCAAGATTTCCGATATAAAGACATTTGTGCTGGATGTGGCGGACGAGATGCATGAAGGAAGGCTTCCAAGAGCAAGTGAAGGAGATATACATACATATGTACCAGAGCATATCCCATGGAAATTTGCCGTCGATTTTGTTCTCTGATACATACAAGGCTGACGTAGTCAAGAACATAGTGATTTCCGAAACAACGATGTATATGTATATTTGTATATGTATATTTGTACAATATTTTATATATGTATGTGCATAAGAACTTTTAAAAAAATAAATGTGAAAAAGTATATTAGAAATGTGTGCGTACTTTTAGGGTTGACTTTAGTGGCAATAAAATGTGTCAAAAAGGTTCGGCTATAAGTTAACACAAAGTCGTCGGCTTTAAGCTCTGTCGAAGTAGGCAAACAAAAGCCTTC
This sequence comes from Campiglossa producta, assembly GCA_964058755.1. Taxonomy (NCBI): domain Eukaryota; kingdom Metazoa; phylum Arthropoda; class Insecta; order Diptera; family Tephritidae; genus Campiglossa; species Campiglossa producta. Next base: position 140,000,841 of record CAXKVI010000001.1, read on the forward strand.
CCAAAGAAGGGAACTAAAAATGATTTATGTTTAGTTAACTTTAATCTTCCTCATAAAAGTGGGCTTGTAGTTAGCTGAAAGTCATGCAGGAAAAGGCACAACTGACTACCTCCTAGGCCATCGCCATGTAAAATTAGTCAGTCTGTTCCATACAAAGTAGTTAGTTTTTCAAACAGTACTGGGTGCGATGTAGTCAACTTAAAATGCATTTGTGGTTAGCCAAATTCCCGACTGGGTAAAGATTCAAAACTCAATATCAGAGTAACTTTCAGTTAATTGCTTCTGGATCAAAAGAAAAAAATTGTATGTACTGGCTGTACTACTTTTTATTAGGCAATCTCTGACTAGAAAGCGACGTAAACAAATTTTGATTTGTGACGGTTTTTGCGATATGTACTACACAGGGTTACAAAAAACTAGTTCGTACGGGAAACGTACGAATCTGAGTTCTTAACTTTAAATTTTTACGTTTGCTATAGATAAAAGTTGATTCTGTTGCATTCTAGAACATGATTTTTGCATGTAACTTCTAATAGGGTCTATAAACAGTGCATCTGACTCGCGAGTCATCTGTGTACTTGTTGACTAGCCGTCATTCTACAAAATATCAAACTCATTTTGATTTTCTTGAGTCATGCTAGAGTCATGTCGGTGTAACTCCTACATACACATTTTCACTAATACACCTAAACTGACTCTTGACTCAGACGCATCGTGTATATGCCCTATAAGATAGATGGTTTTTTCTGTCCATAGTGTCAAAAAATATGCCAGCAAGCTGTAAGGTGTCAAAAAAACTTTTTTATGGAAAAGTGAATAATTTTCTACGGATTTCGGTAGAATGTTATGTCTCTATGATTGTTTGTTCAAGCTATTTCTTTTGTATAGGATTGACACTTCATAAATGAACGTGAACTTCAATACTTTGCTTATTCGTATTTGTACATTAGGTTCTTATTTGTATGGAGACAATTTTACCATCAGATTTCCAAAGGCTCAATCCCTAAATCGATAGTAATATTGCCGAAGATATCACACAAAAAAATTTATCCCGATTGGGTATGGTTTAGGCTTGTCGCCTCACGCGTTTTCAATCGGGACCAGCTTTTGCATGTGATATCTCCGACCATAGTGCTACCGATTTCGAGTATTAGATAAAAAGAAGAATTACTTTTATTTTTTAAGTCTCCTCAGAGCAATCTGGCCTTTGGCCCCCTGCGACACGCCTAAACCATCTCCAATCGGGATAAAAACTTTTTTACGATATAGTTGACCGTAGTGCAACCTATCTAGGGAGTGAGACTGGAAAAAATACTATATTTGATTATAAGGACCACCCTAATGTACATTTTGTTACTATGGATAGAGAAAAACGTCTCTAGCTAGAAAACTATCACCTTTACAAAAAAACTTCTAAAAACTTTTTGATTGAAAAATTAGCACCCAACAAACTTCAAAGAATTTTAAAAAAAAATGTAATGGGTAACGAGATATTGCCAAAAAAAAGCTTTTAGGCGACACTTTTCCAATATGTCAGCGGGAGACGCAAAGAGGTGTCAAAGTTGAAATTCGCAAAGAGCAGATCGAAATCTATAAAAGCACCAATTTTCGAGGCTCCTGAACAACTTTCCAAGTAGCACTACTAAATGATTGTACCATTTTTCAATAAAGCAAAATATTCCTGTATACCGTGTTCGTACGAGACAAAAAAAAATAAAATAGGTGCCATAATTTGATGTTAAAACAATCCTGATTGAAGCAATAAAATAATAAAAATAAAAAAATACTTCACAACTAAAAAGAGCACTACTAACTCGTTTCAAATGAAGAGTAACTGCACTAAAACATTTACACAGATAAGCAAAAAAAAACAAAAACAATATGGTACATTGCGTACGTACGGGACCTCGCTGAAAAGCTATTTTGGCAGGTTAGCTATATCTACTTTGATCAACGATATTTTTATACCTTTCATGACAATGAAATGGTATTATAACTTTGGTCCGATGTTTGTAAATATGAGAAGAAGAAGAGATAGACCCATCAATAAGTATACCGAAATGATCAGGATGACGAGATGAGTTGATTTAGCCATGTCCGTCTTCCGTCTGTCCGTCTGTCTGTCTGTCTGTCTGTCTGTCTGTCTGTTTGAACGCAAACTAGTCCCTCAGTTTTTGAGATATTTGGCTGAAATTTGGTATGCGACCACCATTTTCCAATATAGGAATCATTTGTCGGAACCAGCAAGATCGGACCAATATAACATATAGCTCCCATACAACCGATTATTCCGATAAACGGATTTTGGGCTATAACTCCTGTAATTAAACACGAAGGAACGTGAAATTTTATAAGTGTTGCTATTTTTATATGTGAAATATCCATGCTGAAAATCATAGAGATGGGATAAATATTTCACATAGCTCCCATACAATCGATTATTCCGATAAACGGATTTTGGGCTATAACTCCTGTAATTAAACACGAAGGAACGTGAAATTTTATAAGTGTTGCTATTTTTATATGTGAAATATCCATGCTGAAAATCATAGAGATGGGATAAATATTTCACATAGCTCCCATACAATCGATTATTCCGATAAACGGATTTTGGGCTATAACTCCTGTAATTAAACACGTAGGAACATGAAATATTGTAAGTATTGCTATTTTTATATGTGAAATATCGATGTTGAAAATCATCGAGATTGGATAAATATTTCACATAGCCCCCATACAATCGATTGTTCCGATAAACGGATTTTGGTAGATAACTCCTGCAATTATATAGGTAGGAACGTGAAATTTTGGAATTTGGAATTTTGGCTCCCATACAATCGATTATTCCGATAAGCGGATTTTGGGCTATAAGTCCTGTAATTAAACACATAGGAACGCGAAATTTTGGAAGCATCGCTATTTTTATATGTAAAATATCGATGTTGAAAATCATTGAAATGGGATAAATATTTCACATAGCCCCCATACAATCGATTGTTCCGATAAACGGATTTTGGTAGATAACTCCTGTAATTATATCGGTAGGAACGTGAAATTTCGTAAATGTTGCTATTTTAGAATGTGGAATGGCGATGTTAAAAATCAATGAGATTGGACCAATATAACACATCGTCCCCATATAATCGATAGCTCCGATAATTTCGGTATGAGCTAAAGTTAAATTCACACAGACTGTACTGGGGATCAAACAGTGAAAATCGTGACGCTTATTCATGAAAGGTATTTAGCCTTCGGCACAGCCGAAGACAGCTTTCCTTACTTGTTTTTAAATAATTTCTTACAAGATGCTTTCCTTATCATAACTTTCTGTTGCTTTTTAAGAACTCATTACTTTCATCTTTAATTTATCCTTAAATGTTTTGTATCTTAATATTTGGCATTTGGCAGAAAATTGCAAATTTAGGTACTTGGTTGCCTCAACCCTACTTCCGTTTTAAGTAACGTTCGCAACGCACTTAAAGTGGTTAAGACAGCGACATCATACTATATAAGAGCCTGCAACTTACTTTTACAGGCTGCAGGTTCCTAAATATGCCCATATATAATAAATCGGCCCCATTTTTTAAGGTACTTCTTACTGAAAATTCAATCAATTTGTTCAAACGTAACGTCCGCAACGCCAGGAAATGCCATAAGCCAATTATAAATAAATTGATATAATAACTTTTTGACTTGTTTTTGGTGTAAAAAAATATAGTTGTAAGTAAAATAACTTGGAAAATGTATTGTTTTTATGAAGGTCTGATATATTTAAAACATCATGGTGCTAAAGAGATTGTTCAGAAATGCAATCAGTTCGGCAGTCGAAATTTCCGTTTCTCCATGAAATGCGTCAGAGGCAAGTAAAAAAAATACAAAACTATGAATATCTACTAAGGGAAAGAGAAAACTGGAGTATAGTAGATGTGAAATAAGTGAAACCGAGATATGATCAGATAGCTGCATAAATTACACAGTGCTTGTGGTCAATTTTGTGTGATGATAGATATTTAATGAAAAAATATTGAAAAAATATTGATAAACATTTTTCTTAGCAATAAAGTGTTGAGCTGCAGAAGCCTAGACTAATGCGTAACTTGACTTAATTTACATACAAATTTTAAAACTTTGTCATATGGTTTTATTATTTTACGTTCGATTACGATGGCAGGTTACCTACATTTTAAAGAAATAAAATATGTGATTAAATACAGGCGCGTATCCGGTTACCGTTTTCGCAAAAATCCAAACAACTTAAATGTTGACCTTTGATCCAAATAACCGTTTTTAGCACACATGGGATCTATGGGGATGTTTGAAGTTATCTTTCTGACGGCAAACTTAAGCTGTCTACAAAATGTTGGCTCTGTTGGATTGATTAAATATTTATTGTGCTTTTGCGCTAGCCTCAGCGTAGGTACCTACTAGGTAGTGTTCGATTTCCAGTGTCTTAGAAACTATCTGATGAGTGAGTTTATGTCATTACACCCGTAGGCGCGCCGCGGAAAAACTCGGGTTTCTCGAAATGAGTAACCGGTACAGAAACCCCGATTTAATTTTTGAAATTAGCGTGGAATCAAACTTTAAGTTGTGAAGTTTCAGCCAATTAGAATGAAAGACTCTTTTGAAGAACTTGGCTCTCGAATACTGCAAGTTATGCCTTTTGAAGACAGTGGGGCTTTTGGAGAGACAACTAATCGAACTCTTTGTAAAATGCAGCAATGGGGTCCGTCTATTGCAATATTGTCTATTCACTACGTGTTTTTCGATCGAAGAAAGGCCATCCTCTGTTGGAAATAAATGCTTTTAAATCTACTTACTGTCCGACTTCCTCTACACATATACCATTACTTTGCATCAATTAACCCAGATATGCCCAATGTCCTATATATAGTCCAACTACTCAGTTGTTTATATAAAGAGTAAAGGACTGTCGAGAACCGCTACTTTTAATCATTTGGTTAGTTTTTGTCTCTACCTTGCTTGTGACAGTTCGTTTTGCTTAGTTTTCTCTACCACTTCTGCGAAATTAATTTTCAAATTTGTGCGTTTTTCAAGATGTCGGAATTTCTCGCTACCTTTGCACGGTAAGTAAAAATTAACTAATTCAAATATAAAAAATCAATGTTTTTTGTCGAGATTCGTATATTTGAAATATTCGTCAACTGTTATAAACATAGAAAAGTTTTGTTGGTGTTATAGTGAAGTTGTTGTATTAGAGTAAAATGTGGTGTCCTACATGTAGGACATCGGGCACATATTATACTACATAAACACTTTTTAGGGGATTTTCTCTACATGGCTGTAAGCAGTATATCCATGGCAAACCTATACGCTACGGTTACAAGCTGTGAGTTGGTACGACTCGACAAAGCTGTATAAACTGATTCGAAGCTTATCAAGGTGCTTCCACAAATATCAGTGAAATTTATAAGGACCTTGGTGTTGGAACGTCTGTAGTGCTAGAATATGCTGACTTTTTGAGGTCAAAATGAAAGGGCCAACATTTTGATTGGTATTTCGATAATTTTTTTTCTTCAATCGCTCTACTTGAACAACTTACCAATAAAAAGATTTTCGGCACTGGCACAATGTGGGAGAATCGTATTCCTGGAAGCACTTTAACTGGTTCTAGGTGCCTGTGGAAGTTACGATTTCATCAAAATTGCTGATAGCAACATAATATTCATAAAGTGGAACGACAATAATATCGTGATCTTTTGTTCCACTGCAATCGGAGTGAAACCCACAAATTTGACCACGCGTTAATCCCAAAAGAAAAAAAAATACATACATAAGTTGAAGAACCATGTGTCGTAAAATAGTACAAGAGCATGGGAGGGGTTGACCGTTCAGACCAAAATATTAGTCTTTACCTCACTGCCATAAGAGGTAAGAAATGGTATTTTCCCCTCATAACTCATTGTGTGCATATGGCTTTTCAAAATGCCTGTCAGAAACATTGCGACATTTTGCTCACCCAAAATAAAAGGGGTAATGCCTATCAATAAGGACGTCCTTCACAAAGTTCCATCGACGGTTTGCGGTATGATCGAATGGATCATTTGGTAATACAATCATCATTTGGTGGTACAAGATAAACAAACCACAAGAAATAGTTTTCATGATGTCATAGTATACCATGTGCCCAATGTCCTATATATAGGGAATAATACAAAATCACGATGGAAACGTTCCTGTACAACGAATGGGCATATCTAGGTTAATTGATTGATTGATTGATTGATTTTTTTATTGTTCTTCAAGTATAAAATTTTTACAAGTTATTAAATACATACGACCCGCGAAGCTGTAAAGCTTGTCTGCAGGTATGTATTATTAATAAAATAACTAAGGAATATAACTATGTATAGGTTTACAAAGTGACTTATATTCTATTGTTTATTTATTTAATTAAAGTGGGCACAAGAATAAAATAGTAGGATATTGTAACTAAAGAATAGGTTTATCTATTTCTATGTTATGCTATTAGAATTAATTAAAAGTGAAATTAGAGCTAAATTGAAAATGAGAATCAAAATTAATATAAAAATTACGATAAAATAAAAATTAAAATTAAAACTAAAATTACATTTATAATTGAAATCAAAATACAGCGAATCTGCAAATACATATGCGTTATAACAGGATATCGTTATCATTGTTGGCGGAATGCATTGGATCCCGTTTAGCTGCTTAGGCGCCTAGTCCAATTCTAAAATTCAGTTAATAGGTTATATAATATTAGCAGTCGGAATGCACCAGATTCCGCTCAACATAAGGGAGGTTGGAAAGGACGTGTTTCCAATCCTCCCTTATTTCAAAAGTTGAGTTTATTAGTTTAATTATGGTTTGTCGGAATGCATCAGATTCCGATCAAAACAGAGGATCGAATTTGTTCGGGGTTGGAAAGGACTTGTTTCCAATCCCCCTTATTAAAAAATATTATTTTTATTATTCTATTATTAGCTGTCGGAATATGACGTTTCTCGGCTTGTTAAGAGGTTGGAAAGGACGCGTTTCCAATCCTCCCTTATTCCGAGTTAAGTAGGTTTGTTTTATATCGATAGTTTTTAAGGAAATTGAGAAAACGTTTACAACAGACTTTTTATATGATTTGTAATAAGAGTTTTTCGCTTTATTGTATTTGGTAGGTTAGTAAGCTCTACTGGTAGTTCATTAATAAATGAGGGAAGCAGTACTGATAGAGTGTTCTTGGAGTAGTTATTTGAAAATTTAGGCACTACGAGTCGGTTCTCTAAGCGTCTTCGAGTACCATGATTGTGGGCAATGGTTATTTTTAGTAAATTTTCGTCATAAAACTCATTAAGAACGGCTATTTTATGGATCGACTTTATATCAAGTAATTTTAAGGCTGAATTCAAATTGATATTAGGAGTGTATATATTCTTTTTCTTCGCAAGTATCTTTAAGTTATAATTTTGGCTTTGTTGAAGAATCCTACAGAATGTTGATGATCCCTTGAAGCAGTACATCGTAATTCGTGCAAAAACTGAGATGGTTGAGAGAGTATGATGTTGACCTTAACTTTTTTTGAAGATGAGATATATGAGCATTCCATTTAAAATTTTCGTCGAGAACAATACCGAGGTATTTGTAAGTATCAACGGTTTCTATATTCGTGTGACAGTCGCATTGAGTTTGATTGCTATGCAAGCAATCATAACTATGAAATCTAAGACAAATTATTGACCGGGATATGTGCGGAGGTCTTATATGCATTAGTTTAGTCTTACTCACATTTATTGCTAGCCCGCTATCGTGTGCCCACTTTGCCACTATATCTAGCTTCCTTTGCATGATGCCCACTGCGGTGGAAAGATCTCGGTGCGGCACTACAATCGCTGTATCATCTGCGTAGGCGAATACTTCACAATTCTTGAGGGCTTTAAGCATAGTATTTGCGTAAATTATATACAGAATAGGACCCAGCTTTGAACCCTGTGGAACACCGTAGGATAATGCTTTGTGATCGCTATATTCATTTTGTATTTTTACACTATAATAGCTCTAGATAGCTTGCGAACCATTTTAGACAATCTCCCCTTATCCCGGCATTATCTAGCGCCTCAAGCAGTTTTTTATGCGATAATGTATCAAATGCTTTGCTAAAGTCTATAAATAGAGCAAGGACGTGGTAACTCTTTCCTAAGTTTTTGTTTATTTCGACAACTTTATATTTTACTATAAACTCCGTTAGTCTATTTACAATAACTTCTTCCATCAATTTTTCAATAACCGGTAATATAGCTATCGGCCGATAGTTACGTGTGTCAGATTTAACTCCGGCTTTAAAGATTGGTTTTATTACAGACAATTTTAAGGCCTTTGGTACTGCGCATTGGATTATACTAAGGTTAATGAGCTTCGCTATTATGGGGGCTAAAATAGGTGCAAGTAATTTAACATCTCTTGGCCGAATTCCGTCAGACCCAGGACCCTTCCTCACATCAAGCTTTTGTATAATAGCAAATATCTCGGTAGAACTAGTTTCTTTCATAAATATTGAATTTGGTAACTTATGTGGCGAACTTGCATTGGAGGCCGTGATATCACAGTCATGAACTGACATTTTCACTTCCTCGGAGAAAGTTGATGCAAAATTATCGCAAATAGTTTTGATGCTAACATTTTTAAAGTTCTTCATGACATGATCGTCTGGACTTAAGCTCTTCCTGCCAACAATCTCATTAACAAGCTGCCAAGTTTTCCTTATATCATATTTGTTCTCGATAAATTTACTTTGATAGTAATTATTCCTGGTTCTTTGTATCACTTTATTTACGTGGTTTCTAAACCTTTTGTACTCAACTTCTAATTTTTGATCCCGCGGCCTTTCTTTCCATTTTCTGTATAATTTATCTCTACTTTTGCATAAAGTTTTTAGTTCGCTTGTCATCCATACATTAGTTTTTCTTGACGCATTATTTCTTGGGGTAACATATGAATTCTCATAAGCAAATCTGAATTTACTTAATATATTTTCACACATATCATCTACGGTAGTTGACCTAAAAGTGTCATCCCAGTTTACCTTCATTATCTCTTCACAAAATTTTTTGTTTCCTATTACTTTATGTACTACAGTATTTTCTTTGGGGTGTTTATCACGCTCATTGAAAGATAAGCCACATATTATAGAGTAATGGTCTGTTATATTTGTTTGCACTACTCCTGACATAATGTCAGTGGCCCTACTCTTAACAAATATGTGATCGATGCATGTATGGGAGTCTCTCTTAACGTCAACCCGTGTATAATCATTTATACAATTTTGCATACCATGCGATGAGAGCAGATCAAGGTAGAGATTTGCATTGCTGTTATCAGCATCGAGTATGTTTATATTGATATCACCAACCAGTATTATGTTTTCTTCTTTGTTCACATTTTTTAATGTGTTATCAAGTTCGTCCACAAAGGCACGAACATTGTTTTGCGGGGGTCTGTATATAGCTACGGTGACCATAATTTTTTTCTGAAAAAACAGAACTCTTTTTTACTCATAGCTTGGTATTGTCCTCACGTGAAAATTTCGCTACTCGCTTATAAACTATTTGACGTTACACTTTCAATGTTTGGAATAAAAAAGTGTTCCTGATTTGTATGACGTAATCATCTTTTTGCAGTAAAAAATGTTGTCAACGTCTGTAAAACATTGAAATTGTAATCTCAAATAATTTCAACTAAACTGCATCAATTAAAAGTCAGTATTTTTTGTGAATAGTATTTCTTGATGGTGAGAGACATTTTCCTTGTTAATATAAAACCTAGAATAACTGGTTTGTTTGTGCTAAGAAAGTTCAACTATGATTTTGCGTCTATCTCGGCTGGTATGTAAACTCTAACCCTCATAGTCATAAAAAATAAAATTCGTTTATAAAGCTTTGAAAATTACATTTTCATACAAATTATGATTAGTACGTCGCTCCCAACGAAGACTAACTCGGGTCAGTTAGCGTGGAAGGCTAACATGGTTCATTCTCTGCGTCGAAGAATAACACACTTCGGTCTCTGCGTCCCAAAGCAAACACGCTTTGAAAAGATGATTGAAATGGGCTTGGGTTATGAGATTTGTATGAAATTTTCGAATGGTGTTTTGTTTGCTTCTAAACACGCTAGGATAACACAGTGTTTGCTTTTGGTGGAAACAGCGTATAACTTCACAGAGTTATTACATTTGTTAAAAGGTTTGCCGGTACAAAAAAGCAGAACAAAAACAGAACATTTGCTTTAAAAAAGAACATTTCTGTTATTTTCCTTAGAAAAAATAATACGCAGAACAAGCTTCTTAAAAACAGAACTGTTCTGCCAAAAACAGAACGGATGGTCACCGTATATATAGCGTGCAGTTTGCATGGATGGTTGTTATTGTTAAGTGTAAATCTTATTTCAATAGTCTCAAACGAGTTTGTGCAATATAAATTCCGCTCATAAAATATGCTCTCTCTAACGTACACTGCTATCCCTCCCCCGCTTTTCTGGCTTCTATTAAGGAATTCAACGTTGAATCCATTTATAAGAAACAGGTTTTGCTCATCATTCTTAATGTTCGTTTCAACTAGTACCAATATGTCAATGCTATCAATAAGCTTATCAATTTCTACTCGGAACGCGTTAAAATTTTTTTTCATAGAGCGAATGTTTATGCACACGCATTTAAGATCATAATTTAAAAAGTTGTTTGAATCGATTTCTGCAAATGATTGGAAGTTTGTTGTTGTACAGTTGTTCATTATAAAATATTAAGGAAATAATAATAAAAAATTATATGAAAGAAAAAAAAAAAATTGTTAAAAAATCTAAAAGTTCTAGTGTTTAAAGTTATAAAAGTGGATATAGGAAAACAAGATATTTGGTTTAATTAATAAAAAAAAAAATATGTTAACGTGGAGTTATGTATGTATTAAAAAAAGAAAATAAATAAATAAAAAAATTATTAATAGGTAGGTAATAATAAAAATGTTTAAAAGAAAATTAAGATACAGTTTAGTGTATAAAAAAGCCTATAGAAATTAATTGAATAGGCGAATGCAAGTGTGCTAAACTAAATGATGGATTCAATATCTGCTTCAGAGTTTATACATGTGATTTTATTATTTTCATCCTTTCTAACTAAAATACGACCCCCCTTTACCCATACAAATTTCCAGCTCGACGCCTGTGCTTTGTTTCTTGCGGCCCATAGCAGTCGGCGTTTTGATTTTGTCAAATCGTCATTCACGTATATTCTCTTGTCCGCGCTGCTGTTGGAAGTTTTCTCTACGTTGTTCAACTTGCTCGCGTAGAGTTTAGCTCCACGCATCTTCTTCAAGAGCTCTCTCTTTTTGCGAACAGACGAGAATTTGACAATAATTTGCTCACCTTTGCCTTTTAACCGATATATGTCATCCACATCATTCTCACTCATAGTAACACCAACAAAGTTTGCAATTCGACCCACAACATCATGGAGGTTTTCATTTTCTGTTTTGTTGACGTTTCTGACAACAATGTTTTTCTCCAAACTTTGCTGTTCCATCTCGCCTACCTTTCGCTCTAGTTCTAAAATGCGAAGATCTTTTTCATTGCATTTTTCGTGTAGGTCCGAAATATTTTTAGACAATTCGGATAACTTGCTATCAAATATCGAGGTGGTATTTTTTATTTCCTCTTTTAAATCCGCCCGCAACTGCATAAAATTTGTTGCCATATCTTCAATTAGACGTTTTATGTCCCTGGTGTCTGCCCTCAAAACGGAAATATCTAGTTGCAGATTACCCTCAATATCCTCATTGCTATCTGCCTTTCGCTTTTTATTGCCCACCAAAATTGCTTCGGCGGGCGAATCGGTTGCGGACTTCGGTTTGGCAGATGGCTGTTTTGGAGCATCTTCTGCCTGTTGGCTGGAAGATGATTTGGACCTTTGCCTGCATTTGTGGCATCTCCAATTTTTGCGCCGCTCTGCATTCATAGCCATATAGGTAGTTTCGGATATTGTTGAACATGTTGAGAAGTGATACACGCCATTACACTGCAGGCACGTAACATGATCACCATTGGCGGGCAACGGCTTTGTACATCCGTCACATGAAATTGTAGTTGTATTCATCATTTTTATTGGATATGTGAAGGCTTATTTCGTTATGAAAATTTTTGTTAATTTTTTGATTGATTAATTACAGATCACGTAAAAATTCGATCACGAGCGGTTCACTCAACTTATTTAAAAATTTCGCACAGTTTATTTATTTTGTAGTTGCTTTCGTAATTTAATTTTTATAATTATTTTATGAGCTCGAGATAAACACGTCCACTTGCTGTCACTTTGTCTAAATTATTAAAAAGAAATGACAAATTAACATTTTTTTTTTATATTTTCGAAATTCAAAAATCAGATTAGTAACGGCAAAGCTCATAAACAATGTCTAGCAAAAAACACCTTCTTTAAATAAAACTTAGGGCGTTTTTCAAACTGTTTTCATTTTCAGATTTGATGTCATAATCCAATTTATAAGATCTCGCATTTAAAAAAAGCTGTGACGTCACGGTTTTAGAAACATGTCTGCTTCGATTTAAATTTTTTCATAAAAATCGTTACACCCACACATGAAACACTTTATTTTCTTATATTATTTTAGCAACAATTTAAACACATTTTAAAAATCTCGACGAAAACGTTTAATGTTTACAAAATTGCAATTAAGAAATTTCAAAAAAAAAAAACCTCAATGAAAGTGTGAAGAGAAAAGTCAGTGAAACTTTCAAAACCGTGACGTCATTTGACAACAAACTTTTTTCTCAAATTAAATTACAAATACACGGTTGTCGGAATGCGTGTTCTGTAGTAATTGGTTCATGTTTGATGTGATGATAAAAAATGGGTATAGGATTTAGCTTTTTCTATTGGCTGAGGTTTGGTTCAATAGGTCGAACGACGATTATAAAAAAATAGTTATATTTACTATAGAAACACTTAAAAAAAAAAAATTAGAAGGGATTGCATGATATATCTATAAACTAAGTAGATATTTATTGCTCGGTTTCACCCGAACTTCGTTTTGAGCAATAAGGCAAAAAAGTGGACATGAACGCATCACTGACTTTTTTTGTGTTCGCACCGCACAATTGTCGTATAAACCCTGCAGTCAAATTCCTAACTACTCAGCAAACATACTAGTTCATTGACTAACCATTTTGTGGCATATGCATACCAGTTCATTGTTGATTGGTTTTAAAACCAGTCAATGCCAAACTACTCGGCGAAAATTCTAGTTCATTGACTATACATTTTGTGGCGTATGCATACTAGTTCATTGCTGATTAGCGTTAAACCAGTCAATGCCAAACTAATCAGCAAGCAATATAGTTAATTGACTATACATTTTGTGGTGTATTCATACTAGTTCATTTCTGATCACCTTTAAACCATTCAATGTCGAACTACTCAGCAAACAATATAGTTCATTGACTATACATTTTGTGGTGTATTCATAATAGTTCACTTCTGATCACCTTTAAACCAGTCAAATTCCTAACTACTCAGCAAACATACTAGTTCATTGACTAACCATTTTGTGGCATATGCATACCAGTTCATTGTTGATTGGTTTTAAAACCAGTCAATGCCAAACTACTCGGCGAAAATTCTAGTTCATTGACTATACATTTTGTGGCGTATGCATACTAGTTCATTGCTGATTAGCGTTAAACCAGTCAATGCCAAACTAACCAGCAAGCAATATAGTTAATTGACTATACATTTTGTGGTGTATTCATATTAGTTCATTTCTGATCACCTTTAAACCATTCAATGTCGAACTACTCAGCAAACAATATAGTTCATTGACTATACATTTTGTGGTGTATTCATACTAGTTCACTTCTGATCACCTCTAAACCAGTCAATGAGGGGGTGTCGCTTGTTTAGTCAGCGAATATTAATAATATATGCGTGTATAAGCGTTCTCACTTATACACCTGCATTTACAAATCTGCCGACCCATGATGTAAAGTGTGACAGTACTCATACATATAACTGCATACATACCCTGCAGTCAAATTCCTAACTACTCAGCAAACGTACTAGTTCATTGACTAACCATTTTGTGGCATATGCATACCAGTTCATTGTTGATTGGTTTTAAAACCAGTCAATGCCAAACTACTCGGCGAAAATTCTAGTTCATTGACTATACATTTTGTGGTGTATTCATACTAGTTCACTTCTGATCACCTCTAAACCAGTCAATGTCGAACTACTCAGCAAGCAATATAGTTCACTGACTATTCATTTTGTGGTGTATTCATACTAGTTCATTTCTGATCACCTTTAAACCAGTCAATGTCAAACTACTCAGCAAACAATATAGTTCATTGACTATACATTTTGTGGTGTATTTATACTAGTTCGTTACTGATTAGCTTCAAACCAGTCAAGGCCAAACTACTCAGCAAACAATATAGTTCATTGACTATACATTTTGTGGTGTATTCATACTAGTTCATTTCTGATCACCTTTAAACCAGTCAATGTCGAACTACTCAGCAAACAATATACTTCATTGACTATACATTTTGTGGTGTATTCATACTAGTTCATTTCTGATTTCCTTTAAGCCAGACATTGCCAAACTACTCGGCAAACAATGTGGTTCATTGACTGTACATTTTGTGGTGTATTCATACTAGTTCATTTCTGATTAGCTTTAAACCAGTCAATGCCAAACTACTCAGCAACATTATAGTTCTACGCCTAAAAATTGTGTGGTGTATTCATACTAGTTAATTTCTGACTACCTTCAAACTAATCAATTCCAAACTACTCAGCAGACACCTAGCTCGTTTACTATACATTTTATGGATGTTTTTATACTAGTTCTTTGCTGATTACCCTTAAACCAATCAATGCCAATCTAATCAGAAAACATACTAGTATACAACTATAATTTGCTGGGCGAAATAATACTAGTCAGAAAAATCCTGGTTCGTACTAGTATGCAAGTATGTATGAAACTCAGGTTGAAATCATACTACACCTTTTTCAGTTTATATTCAGAAAGTTTTCTGAATATCAATTGTAATTTTCTGAATGTCAATTGTATTTTTCTGAAAATCAAATGGAAATTCTGTAACTGCATTCAGATCTTTTATGATCCCTCTAGATCTTTTATGATCCCATTTTGGCCAGGTTTGTTTGGATGTCCGGCACCCTGGGGATTGTTGCTACTTTTCGTTGGCTTGACGGAGTGTGTACTCCAAGCCAACGAAAGGTGGCAACAATCCCCAACTTGCCGGACATCCAAACAAACCTGGCCGAAATGGGATCATAAAAGATCTAGAGGCATTCACGCCCTAAGAAGGAGAGAAATCTCAATATTAATAGGTGTTCTAACTTGGCACTGCCTTATTGGTAGGCACGCAGAAGGGGTGCCCTATCGACGATGCTGTAGGAGCTGCAAAGATGATGAGGAAGAGGAAACGGTGAAGCACCTCATCTGCAACTGCCCGGCCTTAAGCGGCGCGGGAACGTGCTTTTTGGGAGTTCCCTTCCTGGATAGTCTAAACCAGACCGCTGGGATTTTCCAAATGGCCGGGTCCCGGGACTGACTTTCCTAGTGCTGGTGGTATCACAACGGGCTTTTCAAAACTAGCCTAAGTGTGCCTCTGCGGCAGCCACTAACCTAACCTAACCTAACTTCATTCAACTGTTTGAACAGTCACAGATTTTTAAATTAAAAAAAAAAACTAGGTCCCGCCAACTCATAGGGAAAAAATCAAAGCATCACACTATAAGTTGGAAGAGAAGTTCGGCAAAAGTCTCGTTAGAGGTTATGACAACCAACGCCATTTTTTTTACGTTGCGGCATAAACTTGAGTATATTGACAACAACAATATAAATTAACTCTACCAATGCTCCTTTGACTCGAGTGTATGGCCCAGCTTGAAAACAGTCTTACTTTGACTCTTTTTGATGTAAAAATAAGACTTAATTTTATCTATATATCATATGTGGGTCCGGAACTCCGCAGTGGACGACTAACTTAACCTTTATTTACCTTACCTAAAAATACAACCCCAAAGCCCCAATTACATAAAACTTTGACAAATGCGCGCCTCGTTTTTGAGCATTTGCAAAAATTTCGCTTCGCTTTACGTTTAAAAAACTTTGTATGAAAGTGGATCCTACAAAGTTGAATGCAATTGGGCTTTCACCTATATAATCAAACTTGACGAACGCGGAATTTGAAAGGAGCCATTGCAAGTAGAATTCAATAATTAAATTAAAAATACAATAAACAACATAATTTAAAAAATATAGAAAAAAAAACTTGTGTTAACTTTACCGAGAATCGAACTCAGAGCCTTTAGCTCATTTTTGGCTGTGTATGAACTAGTATATCAACTGGTATAATGCTGATGCAGAGGCTGACTAGTATACCAATTGGTATGGTGCTGATGCCGAAGAGGACAATTGCTTTTCTTTTTCTCTTGTAACTGCTTCTTTTTTACCTTGTAATTCACAGATGCTTTTTCGTGTTTGGGTAAATACAAATAGTCGCTGCTTTCTAAAGAATAAACTGGTATATTGCTGATGTAGAGGCTGACTATGATACTGGTGCATAGACCGACTGGTATACCAACTGGAATGAATGTCAAATTCGTGGACTAGTATGACAAGTGGTACGATCTGAATGGGCATAATGATTAGTATGTCCTGCCGCATAGGCTGAGCAGTATGTCAACTGGTATGATTCTGATGTATATATGAACTAGTATATCAACTGGTAATATTCTGATGCATATATGAACTAGTATGTCAAATGGCTGAGCAGTATGTCAACTGGTATGATTCTGATGTATATATGAACTAGTATATCAACTGGTAATATTCTGATGCATATATGAACTAGTATGTCAAATGGTATATTTCTGATGCAAATTTAAACTAGTATGTCAACTGATATGATTATGATGCATAAGTGAACTGGTATGTGAACTGGTATGATTCTGATGCATAAATGAACTACTATATCAACTGGTATGATTCTGACGCATATATGAACTAGTATGACAACTGGTATGATTCCGATGATTTTTTTAACTAGTCTGTTATTCGGTATGATTATGATGCATATATGAACTGGTATGATTCTGATGCAAATTTTTTTTTTTTTTTTTTTATATATGAACTTGTCTGCCAACTGGTACAATCCTGACGTATATACGAACTAGTATCTTAAATGGTATGATACTGATGTGTATAATAACAAGTATATCAACTGGTATATTCCTGATGCAGAGGCTGACTACAATTGGTATGGTACTGATGCAGAGAAGGACAATTGCCATCTCGTAGGACATCGCCGTGTTAAAAATACCAGTTGCTAATATGGAAAAATTACAGAACTCGAACTAGTTGAGGCCGCCCGGCTGACTGGTATTTGATTAGTATAAAACTAGTTAAGTTGACTGCAGGGATACCAACTGGAATGAATGTCAAATTAATGGACTAGTATGACAAGTGGTACGATCTGAATGGGCACAATGATTAGTATGTCCTGCCGCATAGACTGAGCAGTATGTCAACTGGTAGGATTCTGATGTATATATGAACTAGTATGTCAACTGGTAATATTCTGATGCATATATGAACTAGTATGTCAAATGGCATATTTCTGATGCAAATTTGAACTAGTATGTCAACTGATATGATTATGATGCATAAGTGAACTGGTATGTCAACTGGTATGATTCTGATGCATAAATGAACTACTATATCAACTGGTATGATTCTGACGCATATATGAACTAGTATGACAACTGGTATGATTCCGATGATTTTTTTAACTAGTCTGTTAATTGGTATGATTCTGATGCATATATGAACTAGTCTGTCAAACTGGTATGATTCTGATTCATATATGAACTAGTCTTTCAACTAGAATGATTCTGATGTATATATGAACTATTCTTTCAACTGGTACGATCCTGACGTATATACGAACTAGTATCTTAAATGGTATGATACTGATGTGTATAATAACAAGTATAACAACTGGTATATTCCTGATGCAGAGGCTGACTAGTCAGCCAATTGGTATGGTGCTGATGCAGAGAAGGACAATTGCCATCTCGTAGGACATCGCCGTGTTAAAAATACCAATTGCTAATATGGAAAAATTACTGAACTCGAACTAGTTGAGGCCGCCTGGCTGACTGGTATTTGATTAGTATAAAACTAGTTAAGTTGACTGCAGGGGAACTTATAAAGTGTTATATTCCTTTACGGTCAATTTATTTTTATAAGCTTTTATATAGTTTCACCTGACGGCTGTCTGTAATCAAATCTTGCAAGCTAAATTTGATCCGATTGATCTGAAATTCTGCACCCATGTATAACCCCGATGACAATGCAATATTATAAAAAAACAAGTAAGGAAAGCTGTCTTCGGCTGTGCCGAAGGCTAAATACCTTTCATGAATAAGCGTCAAGATTTTCACTGTTTGATCCCAGTACAGCCTGTGTGAATTTAACTTAAGCTCATACCGAAATTATCGGAACTATCAATTATATGGGGGCGATGTGTTATATTGGTCCAATCTCATTGATTTTTATCATCGACATTCCACATTCTAAAATAGCAATAGTTACGAAATTTCACGTTCCTACCTATATAACTACAGGAGTAGTCTACCCAAATCCGTTTATCGGAACAATCGATTGTATGGGAGCTATGTGAAATATTTATCCCATCTCAATGATTTTCAACATCGATATTTCACATATAAAAATAGCGACACTCACAAAATTTCACGTTCCTACGTGTTTAATTACAGGAGTTATAGCCCACAATCCGTTTATCGGAATAATCGATTGTATGGGAGCTATGTGAAATAATTATCCCATCTCGATGATTTTCAACATCGATATTTCACATATAAAAATAGCAACACTCACAAAATTTCACGTTCCTACGTGTTTAATTACAGGAGTTATAGCCCACAATCCCTTTATCGGAACAATCGATTGTATGGGAGCTATGTGAAATATTTATCCCATCTCGATGACTTTCAACATCGATATTTCACATATAAAAATAGCAACACTTACAAAATTTCACGTTCCTACGTGTTTAATTACAGGAGTTATAGCCCAAAATCCGTTTATCGGAACAATCGATTGTATGGGAGCTATGTGAAATATTTATCCCATCTCGATGATTTTAAACATCGATATTTCACACATAAAAATAGCAATACTTACAAAATTTCACTTCCTAGGTGTTTAATTACAGGAGTTATAGCCCAAAATCCGTTTATCGGAACAATCGATTGTATGGGAGCTATATGTAATATCGGTCCGATCTTGCTGGTTCCGACAAATGATTCCTATATTGGAAAATGGTGGCCGCATACAAAATTTCAGCCAAATATCTCAAAAACTGAGGGACTAGTTTGCGTTCAAACAGACAGACAGACAGACGGACAGACGGACCTGGCTAAATCAACTCATCTCGTCATCCCGATAATTTCGGTATACTTATTGATGGGTCTATCTCTTCTTCTTCTCGTACTTACAAACATCGGACCAAAGTTATAATACCATTTCATGTTCATGAAAGGTATAAAAATTTCGATAGGTGGCTATATTTTCAAAATTCGCTTTTATGGTCCGATTTAGCTGAAATTCGTAACATGTATTACTACCATGAAAATAAATATTTTTGTAAAAAAAAATTCCGCTAGGTGGGGCTGAGATAGCGGTAATAAAAACTCAAAATCGTAATTATGGACCGATTTGGCTGATATTTTATGTGTGTGTTACTTAATTAATTTCTAAATGTTAAAAAAAAATTGAACCCGCTAGGTGGCGCGTGAGTCGCTTTATTTGAGAATTACGAAGGTCTGTTTTCAGTGTCGATTAATTAGTTTTTCAACGAACTTCCCGTTGAAGTAGGATCTTGAAATTTTCATCATCGTTTAGCTTTCTGCCTCCACGCAAAATAACAAAATAATAATTCCGATAGGTGGCGCACGAGTAGAGATATTCGAAAGTTTTCATTCCAGGAAATTTTGCTTTTGATATTGTACTAACTTGCAGTTAAGATGGGATTTTGCAAATTTTCATCATCGTGCAGGCTTCGCTAACAGTAAATAAAAATATTAGCTTAATTTCAAAAATCCCATTTATCGTTTAGTTTAGTCTTTATTCCAATATCCGAAAAGTAACTTTATTAACCACGCGGCTTTATTGTAAAAGATTCTATGTTTTCTATTGCTGCTAGCAGCCGATTGATGTCGCTTCGACATTATTGCCTCTTTGCCGCACGGCTTTATAGCGGCGTCACAATCAATGTTTGCCGCAGCATTATGTATTGACAGATGAGTTGAACGTGTGTATTTAGGTAGAGAACGACACATTGCGCATCACGAGCGACATCTGACATGCAAAAGTTGCCAACTTTCAACTTTGTATGCATGAAAGGCATAAGAAGAAGCATTTTACACTTGGCTCTCATATAGTTGGTTGTGCCGCTGTTGCTGTGACGCATAAGTTTGCGTTAAATGCATGTACATACGAAACTTGGTTGTCACGCGGCTATTATATTTAAGTGTTTAATAAAGCGTGTGCGCATAAATTCTTGGCGGCAATTTTCTATGTTCTCTGGCGACAGTAATAGCCGCGTGACAACCAAGTTTCGTATGTACATGCATTTAACGCAAACTTATGCGTCACAGCAACAGCGGCACAATCAACTATATGAGAGCCAAGTGTAAAATGCTTCTTCTTATGCTTTTCATGCATACAAAGTTGAAAGTTGGCAACTTTTGCATGTTAGATGTCGCTCGTAATGCGCAATGTGTCGTTCTCTACCTATATACCCACGTTCAACTCATCTGTCAATACATAATGCTGCGGCAAACATTGATTGTGACGCCGCTATAAAGCCGTGCGGCAAAGAGGCAATAATGTCGAAGCGACATCAATCGGCTGCTAGCAGCAATAGAAAACATAGAATCTTTTACAATAAAGCCGCGTGGTTAATAAAGTTACTTTTCGGATATTGGAATAAAGACTAAACTAAACGATAAATGGGATTTTTGAAATTAAGCTAATTTTTTTATTTACTGTTAGCGAAGCCTGAACGATGATGAAAATTTGCAAAATCCCATCTTAACTGCAAGTTAGTGCAATATCAAAAGCAAAATTTCCTGGAATGAAAACTTTCGAATATCTCTACTCGTGCGCCACCTATCGGAATTATTATTTTGTTAT